>BQNB010057391.1:0-38238 GCA_026074375.1 Tanacetum coccineum | reverse complement strand
AGATTTTGGAAAACAGATTTTAACAAGCTTAAAAATGGTAACCAACTTTGGCCAAATGGCCACAACCCATGCCACTCCTGTTTTGACCCGTTTTCATACTTAACCCAAACACCCCTTTATATTTTAAAAACAAATTTTTTAACTGTAAAGACTAGTTTAAGCACCAAGTTTTGAAAACAAGTATTTAGCAAGCATGGTTAAGCACAATAAGGTAATAAGGACAGGAAAATAAGCACTTTGAGAAACTAATAAGCTACAACAGAAATAAGCTATTTTAGACAGTTTTTAAGCAAATGAAAATTAAATAATACAAGAGCAACTAAAAGGCATATTTAAGCATAACTAAACAATAATAAGCACAAAAGACATAGATAAGCTGAAAATAAGCTAATAAGCAATGCTACAGTAACCATAAGCCAAAATTTAAAAAGAAAATGTACCTTAAATTCTTGCTCAAAACAGGATTGTTAGCACCTAAATAAGCTCTAAGACCTACCCATAGCTTATGAATAAGCTTAAACTAAGAAAACCCAATGAGCCTTCTATAATTGCTCATTCATCCACAACTTGATCAAACAGTAGCTTTTCTTTTTCCCCTTTTTTTAAACTTTTGTATAAAAGTGTTAAGAACAGATTATATGATATTAAAGAAATGCAAGTAACTTAGGATATAATATTAAAAGCAAACTGAATTTTCATTAATGTTTTTAAAAACAGAAATGCATAAAAGTTGCACTAAACACTTAAAAGAAAATTATATTAAAAACTATCTTAAAAAACTAACACTTGCCTCAAGGGGCTTACAACAGTTTAAATAGTAAAACTAAGCTAGGGTTTGCACTTGGTCTTCTCTTGTCTTCACTTGGTGTGCTTCTTTGAAGGCACAAAAACGTCTTGTGTTTGTTGTGAGAGTGTAAACACAAAGCGTTTTAGCCCTTGGATTGCCTTTGTGCCCACGTCTTAAATCCAAACCCTTGATCGAATTGGTGGGAATTTGGATTGCCAACATGGCATACCCATGTGGGGGTGGGGTTAAGGATTATGAAGGTTTTGGAGTGTTGTGGGAGGTCAACGAGGTGGATAGGGACAGGTTGTGGGGTTTATGGGATTTGGCGGGAAAGGGATTGAAGAAGATATACAGTGTTTTAAATTTCAGGGTGTGAGTTTGTGGGTTTGGCAGGTTTGGTCCTCCAAGGTTATAAGTGATATTGCAGTGCACGTCCTTGGTGTTTATACAAGTTTGAACATTGACAGTTTCACCCCCCAAGAGTTATATATGCAGTTGCACCCATGGTCCTTGTTAGATATAAGTTCTTGCCATTGGCAGACTTGGCCCTTGTGGTTTATACTTTAGGGAATTGGCAGTTTTGATCCCTTGTGATAATTTTCTTCTTTTCCCTCTTTAAATAAGTTTAGGATTTGGCAATTTAAGTCCCTAAACTTATTTTTCTTCATTTGTTGACTTCTGGATTTGTCGGGGTTGACTTGGGTTGACTTTTTGACACTTGGGCTTGGTCTTGACTTTGTCTTTTCCACGCTTTTCCATTCCGTGTCCGGTTTTGTTGTTTTGGCTTCGTTTTTCGTCCTTTTCTTAGATATCCGTTCCTGCACAACACAATTAGCAAAACAAGCATATTTTTGGCATTTTAAGTCCATTTTTGGTTATTTTAACTTGTTTTTAAAGGTAAAAGGTATGTGTAATTAAACACATAGCACTCCACCCTCACCTCAAGGTGACAACCACACTCAACCTCTACTTCCTCCATCTCCAAGTAGAGAAATGCTCATGAATGACATTAATCAACTTCAAGACCTATCAAACCTCCTTGCCATGCATCTCTCACAACGTAACATTTCCTCATCACCTTACTCTCCAAATTTACTTCACACCCTTAACTTGGATCAAGTTGAACAACATGTTGGTTATTATCCTTGTTGCATATACATCCAAAAACAATTCCTAACCTTGAGTAAAGATATCAATTGGATTGAATTTCTTCTTACTCGACCACAACCACCACCTCAAATCCATCGTGACTATCCTCCAACAACCTCCTCCGCTCCAAACTCTCCACCAACAACCAACTAAGCATGATACATGCCGACTTTTTCTCGCTTTCAAATAAATGACCAACCCTCTCCTTTTGCAAGCAAGTCCTATGGAATTCTAGGAATATTAGGACCTTTATAGTTTACTTCTATGTATGTTGTATTAATATGTTTCAAGCATATTATTTCTATTTGATGTATGCATGATTGTGTCTTGTGCATAATTTTCATGTTTAAATGAATGGTCTTTAGTATTATGCTTTTAAATATGCACTTGCTTATCTTAATATTTTTACTTTATAAGTTGTGGTTGTTAGCTTCACAAATAACATGGCACTTGTTAAGCATTATCAACATATTTTTATATTTTTCCTCTCTTTGCTCTATATGTTAGAAATATTGGTGTGGTTCTTCTAACTTGTTTTTGTAGCAAAGTTATCATAGCTCGATTCCTTGGTGCCCTCAAACGAGGGGGAGTACACATCAAGGGGGAGCATTTATTCCGTCGGCTTTACTAACATTCATCGACGACGCCTTTTTGATTCTACAAAAAGGGAGAGAAATGAAAATAAAACTTACTAAATACTTGTTTAAAAATAATTTTACATTTAATGAGTTTAGATTTTATATTCATCAAAAAAGGGGAGATTGTTGATAGAAATAATGCCTAAAAACGTTATTAATATTTTTCGACCTCTCTACGTTTTGATAATCACAAAATGTAAAAATGATCAATGAAAAATTATTCGTAAACATGTAACTAGTAGTAAATTTTCATTTCGATAATTTAATCACTTAAATGTATGAATAAACATATGCTTAATGCATTTCATGATCAAAGGAATTTTTATTCAACCTCACATTTTTTATAAAAATATCACAAACATTTTTATATCTTTTACAAAACATTTTTAGATTTAAAAGAAATGTTTTATTTAAATAAATATTTTGAATTCAAATTTTCTACCTAAAAACGGCTAGAAATGTTCCAGAAAACACCTCCCTCAGAAAAGACAAAAAGGGAGCGTCTGAAGCTGGGTAGCCCCCTTAATTATAAGGGCGGTCTCCTTAATTATTAAGGGGACCGACACCCTATTTAAGGGGACCGCCCAGACAAATTGTCAGACCAGTTTGCCTATAAATATTGGACTATTCCCCACTGATTTTCTCACCTTTTGCACACACTTTCTTTCTGTTCTAAATCAGTTTATACTCTCCGTTCATTCATTTGATCATTTAATCATAAAGCTTTATTTCCAAGTGATCCAAACTTTGTTTCTCAAGTCTGGTTGGAGTTACCTCTAGATCCGTGAGGACCGACCTGTGATCAGGTAGATTCATCTTAAGAAGAATCTCCTTGACAGGATTTCCAGTATAAGTATCGGATCATCTAATGTGCAACCATCAGAATTCCTATACTTGCCTGTTCTCTGTATCAGAACGTCTCAAAGCAGACAGCACGATAAGAGTGAATCGGTTAGTTACTATCTTACCGATTAAAGATAAAAAATTGATTTGAAAATCAATCGACGTATCACTTGAGAAAGTATTTTTGTGACACATTGAGATTGTTTTATAGCACAAAATCAAATTTCATCAGAAACACATTTGTTTTGATAGATATACATAGTCAATGTGCTAGAAAATTAGTTGTTGAGCACATCAAAAGGTTTTTCAAAAACTATCCGTCAATTCACTGACTGGAACAAGTTTGATTCATAAAGAATTGCACTATCGTTGCTTTCCATTTGTCACAAGTTTAATCCATAGTGGATCTCACATGTCACCTACCAAGAGCTTGCTTGATGTTGGCTCTAGAAGGATTTCCATCTTCATTGTGATTACTTTCGTATCACTCAGATGTTCTGGCAATACCATGAGGATAATGCGTAGGACTCTTTAGATCATTACTTGTTGTCACAATGTGTGAAGAACAAGCTTAGTTTGTATTATTGTCCTAACGAGATTTATGGATGATCTCATGGCTCTAGACTCAATTATGCATTTTTGGTTTTAGTAGTCGGAGGCCGGAGCGGACTGCCACCTTTTCAATATCGTCTAACTCAGAGCGAGAGAGAAGATAGAAATGCATTGATCTCTGTGAGGAATGAAACAAAAATCCTTTGAGGGATCTTGAGTGGCTAGGGAGGGTTGTGCAGCGTATCAATGGGTCCATGATACTTGTCTTCAATGTCAGCAATCAACCATGTGATTCTGACAGCATATGTAGTGACCCAGTTTCTGCCTAATGTTTAAGGAGGGCTGCTTAATTTTCACCCTTTATCTTAACATTTCTTTTTCATTCTTCAACCCCTTTGATTAGGAGTTTTTAATCTTCTTTACTATATATAATATAATAAATTACAAAATATATATATAATAGTAGAAAAAACCAAAAAACCAATCAAAAAAGTAGCCGGGAGCAGTATAAACTATTCCCGGGTCGTAAATTACCCAACGAGGCTGCTCTGGAAGATCGGTACAATCGAAGATTTGAGTTTGAAGGAAGGAATTGAATTGAGATGGTGGAAAAGTCAAATTAAACAATAACGAATAAAAACGTTTAAGAAAATCCTAAAAATTACTAAATTAAGCTGAAAAACGTGGGCACGAATCCCGAACAAAGGGGGAAAACCTAAAATCTTTAAAAATAATCCTATGAGGAAATTTTCACTTCTAAACTACTCTCCGGGACAAATAACGAAGAATAATATCTTTGATGTCCGGCTCATCCTCTAATGTGCTCTTTAAAAAATCTTCAATTTGTGGGACAAATATGTTCAAACTTTCATCCTTTTCAATGCAATTTGTTTTAAGAGTAATCACCTGCAAAAGAAAGAATGTTTCAAAAAACTAAAAATATTAGTAAAACATAAAGATAGGTTCCTAAGCTATGAAAAAAACAAAACCAATAGTTTTTTGGTAAAGAATAACAATGATAATACTCTCCAAAATGAGAGAAGCGACTTCTCAAATGCTAAACGTCTTTCGGTAGTGACTATAAACTTTCACATAACCTTCCAAATCACGATCCGTCAAATAGAGCATCAGCACGACTTTCCTGTCTACCACGTAAACCAGGATGAAATTCTCCGCTGTCTTTCTACTTTGCCGCACGTGTTGCTGATCTTTTATTAAGATATTTACCATACAGCCCTTCGATGGAAACAGGTGGGCTCCTTGGTGCATACCACATAAAAAATCATAGCTAGGGGCGTACCAGTTAGACTGAAACTCTGCTTTCATTGGGGCTAGCTCTATTGAGGCCTAGTTCAAACAATTAAAAAAGATAAGGTATTAATAATTGGACTGCATGATTATAACCAACAAATTATAAATAAAATTTACCTTGTAAAAAAGATCGCCGAAATACTGCAAATTGAAAAATTATGCTTTTCTCGTCCATGCCACTGCTCTCCTCCATGACAATGCTCTTGGTATGATTTCCGACACTTTGGTCCACCAACGATCCGATACACAAGAAGACTCTATTATCCATATCTACAAACAATAAATAAACATTAAGAGTTAATAATCCTTGGAAAATATATTTGGGCTGTAAACAAATTTCATAAAACAGTTTGGTAAAACAACACAAACCTTGAAAGCAAAAAGATAACCAGTCAATGAATAACTTGGAACATGATTAGGGTTTCTTTTCAATCCAGCAAGGTGCTCAAGCTTATGTTTTGAAGATACATTTCTAATGGAATCATAAAGTTGCCTCCAAATGTGCTCACCCCAAGGAAATGAGTTCCAAGCATCTCAAATATACATCATTCACCACTGAAACCAACTCCCGTCACATGAAAATAACCTCCAAAGATAACAACAAACATAGTCGAATTGCATCTTCATCACTGAGTTTGAAAAACTTTTCTTCATCATCAAATAAAGCAAAAAGATCAATGATCTTAACATCATACCCTGTCTTCTCAGGAAATAACCAATTACGAAAGGGGATATCACCATTCATATACTCACGGAAACTAATCGACCCAAATTCAAAACCAGTAAGAAGGCAAAACTCACGACGTCCGAAATGGAGACTATGGCAATTAACATGATATATGAGTGGCAAATCAAAGTTATCATCGTCACTACAACACTGTTTTTGAAGAACATAATAGATCATACCATCATCATTCTCAACATATATTATATCAAGCCAAGGTTCAAAACATGTTGTCTTAAACAGCGTATGACGGTCTTCATTAAGTCTATCTTTGAATAACTGGAATAAACGAAGTTTGCTTCTAACATGAATCGTAGCAGGATATTCTTATATTAGCAAATAAAGTATTCATTTAGTCTATCTTTGAATAACTTGAATAAACCAAGTCAGAAATACACCATTCAACCCAAATCCACAATGGCATATCCACAATGGACAGTTCAATGATTGGTTCAAATGTTAATGAAAACAGACTAACAAACCCGCTAAACATGCATATCTAAACAATTACAAATACTGGGTTCTAATCCTGGTGATAAAGCAAATCGACGCTAAACTAAACATGGCAATAAACTAACCTAAGATCAAAAAGAGAAGACTTACGATTGCATTCGATTGAGAATCAATCATAAGATCAAAGATTGTGATGTGTGTGTGTGTGTGTGTTTTACTATGTGTATAATTTTTGAAATGAAATGAAAAGTCGAAAATAGTAAAAAAGATGAGAGAGAAACGACGCACATTCCCTATGAAAAACAATCAAATCGACGCTGCCAGTAGAGGAGAGAGAAACACTCGGTAGAGCAGTAGAGCATCCTACGTGGACATAAAGACAAAATAGTACTTCAAGGGTATTCGGGTAAGTTTACTTTAAGTGGTGGGCCAAGAAAAAGTGATTTTGATTGGACACGTGTCAAACTATAATGGAGGTAGAGCGGTAGAGCAGTAGAGCATGACTCTTTTGGGAATTAGGATGACTTTTAACCAAAACGTGTAAACACACTAGTACGGAAGGCCCTTTCGGGAATTTTCTCATAATGCATACCTTCTCGGCTCACCTTTTTAACACTTTTTATTTACTTTTTATTTCATTTTGATCGGGACACTCACATCAAGGTTGTCAAAATCGCGATCCTGATCGTAGGATCGTACGATCCTACGATCCTACACACAAAAAACGATCAGGATCGTAACAAGATCTCAATTCAAGTAGGATCGTATCAGGATCGTAGATATGATCGTAGGATCGGATTGGATCGGATCGCGTAGGATCGGATCGGATCGCATAGGATCGTAGAATGACCTTATTTTGGACTTTTGGTAATTTAGGCAAAGGTTTATAAATTTTCATCAAGTCGGTTTCATATTTTTTTCTATCCATAATCGTTTAACGATTGAAACATGAAGTAGGTGTACGAATGTAGTATCTTTTTTTATCCATATCATTCATTTATCGATTGAAACATGAATGAACTTTGTGCAAGTATGTATTACAATATATCTAATGTTCTATTACCATGGTACTTGAACATATAACTATTTTCTATTATCATCCCTTTAGATTCGTTTATCATACAAGGGGGAAATTTCATATATATACAATAAAATTTGAAAAACTAAATATTTCTCTAAAATACAAGTTATCAATGCATAATGTAAAATGCTATTAAAGAATGTTTGGATAAAAAAATGTAAATATTGAAGTGTTTTTGGGATATATGTAAATGCCCATCATATAAAATACTATATAAAAACATATAGAAATATAAAAAAATAAACTTATACAAAAATATACTACCCCCGTCCCACATTAAGTGTCCACTATGACTTTTTTAAGTCTTTTCTCTTCAACTTTGACCTTAAATATATTTATTTGTGTTATATAATACTTAATAAAAATTATACAAATGCAAATACATTTTAAAACTTAATCCATTCATATATCTTGCATTAATTATTATATAACACGTACAAAAATATTTAGAGTCAAAATTGGAGAAAAAAAACTTTAAAAAGTCATAGTGGACACTTAACGTGAGACGGAGGAAGTATATGTTTTCATAGGATCTTACGATTCCGATCCGATCCTACGATTACGATTTTGGAAAGCCGAAAATGATCCTATGTAAGATCTCGATGCTGACAACCTTGACTTACATTTTTCATTTAAGGACTCCACGAAAGCAAAGTTGCTTTTTCAAATGAATAGTCTTTAACACTCCTCGTCATTTTGCCACCACAGTAAGCACGGTCTTTGTGCATACTCGACTGCTTTTCGCTTATAGAAAGACAATTTAACACACGCTTACATATGGATACACCACATATCTCATATAAAGAAGTGAGTGATGGGCAAACACATATTGTTAAGCCAAAAGTTCCTTCCTATTCTAATTATTACTTGAAGAGTTTAACATTATATCAGTTGGTGAACCAAGCCAACCCACATTACAACAAATCAATTGATGCTAGCTACGCACGTTATCATGCGGAATAATGGAATATATTAATTTCGATGTTCAAAAAAATATAAACTTGTGTGAGAACTGGGAACGGTATGGTGACTAATTTTAAACGGAAAGGTTTACATATGCATCGGGTCACCTACTCCCCAAAGTTGTTACCTGTCTAGCCTGTTTTTTTTTTGTGATAACGTAGTTTCAATTTAATAAAGGGTTAATGGCATATAATAGCAACGTACTTTCCCATTTGAGCCATTATCAGATATGAACTCCAAAAAGTCTCACAATACCCATCGAACTTTATATGAACTGATCCAATATTAGCAACTTGACCAATTTTTCTTACAAAATTCACGTCATGAGACACATGTACATGTCATATCCCTTCTTTTAGAGCGTTAGGTTCCATGTCAGCCCCTAATACACACCGTTAGGTTGTCCTAATAAAAACCCATATAACCCTAACACTAACAGAATACAACCTAACGGTGTGTATTAGGGGCTGACATGGAACCTAACGCTCTAAAAGAAGGGATATGACATGTACATGTGTCTCATGACGTGAATTTTGTAAGAAAAATTGGTCAAGTTGCTAATATTGGATCAGTTCATATAAATTTCATGGGTATTGTTATACTTTTTGGAGTTCATATTCTGAAAATGGTCAAATGAGAATGACGTTTGCTAATATAGAGCCAATAACCCTTTAATAAAAATGCCAGTCATTTTTAAAATGTGGAACATTTAATGAAACACTACATTTAGAAACGTCAAGCTCCACACCATCAAGTGCATGCTGAAAAAAAATACATTCAATATACATGTCGCTACTTGGCCCTTTGAAAATGTCGAAATTATATGATATTCAATAACGAGTCGGCCTTTGTAAAAGCCATCTGCTAGACTGATAATCGAAGCAACGCCATTGATCTCAAATGGAATCAATGGGTAGACAATCCAAATATAAGCTTTGAGCTTTCCGCTACTTGTTTCTCTTATTTATTGTATCTTAACATTCACCAATTTTTTACTAGTCCTCGTAGTAGTGTACTTATCGCCAGTGATCCGATCAACGTGACCATTTATCAACACTTGTGCAATAATGTACAATTATTTGATGTTCGAACCAAACAAATACACAACTCCAGTGATATACTCTAAAAATCATCCGATATAGAGTAAAAAATGAACATTATTCATTACATAAATCCTTCAAAATCTGTCATTCGCAACTAAACACTTCACACTTTAATCTCAAAAACTATTTATACTAAACTAATCTATATACAAATCGGGTTTTGCTAACCAATGCTCAATGGGCATATGTTAGTGTGTAATTAACAAACACAAATTTTCGTAATTAACAAAAAATGCATTAAATCCACATTAAATAAACAATAAATAACTAATATATAACATAATTTTCATTGAATGACCCAAATTAAATATATACTATTCAATGTAATTATGAAAGTTTGTATTTATTAATTATACACTAACTCTGCATAGCATGTTTAGCAAAACTATACAAATGAGCAAAATATAAATTGAGCTTGTTGTGAAACTAATACGATAGAGAACAATAAAGAGAGAAACCACAAAAGAGAATATAAAAATATCTTTTATTACATTAAAAAGATACGAACATACATTTCATAAATATAGGTTATATAACGTATTTATATAAATTTGGACATTTGGTGCACTCAGCCTTATGCTTTAACTTATATCTCAAGAAGAGCCTCATGTATCTTCGCGTCATTTTTCTCTCCGTTTTGAGTTTTTGTATGTTTTATACAGGTTTATATCTTTTCTAATATTTATTGTTATAATTTGTAGTTCTCCTTGTTATTATACCGCATTTTAAAGGTATCTGAAAATCTTAATGTAAGCATTTTCAGTGGGGAAACCATTTGGCCGCTGGGCCAGATATCCTTGCTAGTGAAAATAGGTGACGAAGAGCATTCCACTTCCGCATGGATAAACTTCATGGTTGTCAGGTCACCATCCCAACACAATGGAATAATAGGCAGGCTGGGTATAAGAAAAATCCGTGCCATACCATCCACGGCACATGAAATGTTAAAGTTCCCAGTTGAAGGAGGAACTGTAACATTACGAAGCAGCAGGATCATCCCAATGGAATGTGCAATGATCTCCGGACCTAGCACACGGCCCCCCGAAGTTAGCAAAATATTGGAAGAAAAGATAAAAGTGGCCATTCATCCGGAATACCCTGAGCAAACGATAGCCATAGGGTCTACCCTAACAGAAAAATGACGCAAGGAACTATGTACTTTGCTTGGACAAAACTTAGACGTTTTTGCCTGGAAACCAACAGACATGACGCGCGTCCCACGACACGCAGCGGAGCACCGTCTAAATGTCCGGGAAGGGTGCTTACCTATCAGACAAAAGAAGAAGGGGCAAGCACCGAAAAGGAATAAAGCAAACCAGGAAGAAGTAGAAATATTGGTAGATGCCGGAATAATGAAAGAAGTCCATTATCACAGCTGGCTATCTAACCCAGTCATGGTCAAGAAACACGATGGAAGTTGGCGAATGTGTGTAGATTTCAAAGATCTAAACTAAGCATGCCCTCAGGATGGTTACCCACTGCTGGAGATAGATTGGAAAGTAGAATCCCTCTGCGGATACCCCTTCAAATGTTTCCTGGACGCATACAAGGGGTATCACCAAATAAAAATGACAAAAGAGGATGAGGAAAAAACAGCATTTATCACAAATCAAGGGATATTTTGTTATTTAAAGATGCCGTTTGGCTTAAAAAATTCTGGAGCGACCTATCAGCGTTTGGTAGTCAAGGCATTCCAAAGACAGATCGGGCGTAACCTGCAGGTATATGTCATGGACTTTGGTCATAAAAAAGCGCCGGAAAAAGAAATTATCTCGCGACAATAGCAAGAAACATCAAACTGCTTTCGCAAATAAACATAAATCTGAATAAAAAAATTGCACATTCGGAAATGCTAGAGGATGTTCTTGGGCTACAAAGTGAATACAGCCTGCTCAAAGTATGTCCGACAAGGCCGACGCGGTCCCTTAGCTTGCCATCTTCCGAGATGCATCAAGGACGTACAAAAGCTAAATGGGAAACTGCATTTAAACAAGATTTTTGGTCAAAGTCCAGCCGAAAAAATCTCTGTCTTTCTTCAAAACCTGAGAAATGCACAAAAAGAGTGATTTCCCAATGGACTCGGGAGGCCGAAGCAGCCTCACACAAATGAAGAAGCTCATCGCAGAACACCCACAGCTAACCGCCACTAAGGAAAAGGAGGAGTTAATAATAATTTAGCCGCGGCCAAGGAGGCCCATGCAATTGCATTCTTAATGACAGAAATGAAGGCAAACAAATACCATTGTACTTTGTGGAGCCCGATCCCTACGAAGGGTCGGAGATCAACTACAACCTATGGAAAAATTGGTGTTTTAGCTTTAGCTCAGAGTCTAGCGAGCGGCAGAAAAGAATACATCCAAGCCCACACAATCGTGTAATCCACGGATCAGCCGATAAAGCAACTATTTGTCAAACTGCCTGAAATCTGTGGGAGGATGCTAAATGGATGAGTATGAACTAGAATGATATGACAATCCAATACAGGCCGAGGCATCGATCAAAGGACAAATACTAGCGGATTTTATTGTGGAACGGCCGGAGGAAGAATCCACGGATGTACCCATAACGGAACCGGAGGAAATACCGGAACCTTGGACCCTTTTTACAGGTGGATCATCTTGTATAGATGGTTCCGGAGCGGACTAATAACTAACCAACCCAGAAGGGTTGAAGTTCACAATGCCATGAGGTTTAAGGATTAGAGGCCCATACAATGAAGCTGATTATGAAGCGTTAATAGCTGGTCTCCGTATCGCAGAACAAAAGTTGTAAACAAACCTTCAAGCAAACGTGGTACTCACGGCTAGTAGCCAACCAGTAAATGGTATCTTATAGTCCAAAGAATCAGGCATGGTTCAGTACTTGGAAAAAGTAAAAGGGCTCACAAGCAACTTCAAGGAATTTTTCATCAAGCAAGTGCCGCGGAGCGAAAACAAAAAGGCGAACGCCCTAAGCAAGATTGCATCTACAAGCTTCGCGCATCTAAGTAAACAAGTACTTGTGAAAGAACTGAAGGAAAAGTCCATAACTGAGAGTGAAGACCTAGCAATAGTAGATGATGAAGGACATACGTGGATGACTCCCTTATAAGAGTACCTCACAAAGGAAATTCCCCCCTGTCCTTCCAATAATAAAAATAAATCAAGAGTGGTACGTCGCAAGGCATTCAAGGTATACCGTGATCAACGGATCTTTATACAAAATTCTTTTTTGGGACCATGGCTCCGTGAGTCGACCACTTCACGCCAATTATGTCCTCATGAGAAAAACATGCAGGATCCTGCAGCATGCAACTCCGGTCAAGGGTCTGTAGTCCGCTAAGGCCATCCGACAAGATATTATTGCCAACAATTGCACGCAGATGCACGGAAGCTAATAATAAGAGTGTATGATTGCCAAATCCATCGCCCTGTCCCAAGAAATCCGCAATAAAACTTAACCCCCATCATGTCTCCATGGTTATTCTATAAGTTGGGGATCGATATAGCCGGACCTTTCCCGGAAGGTCCAGGCAAAGTCAAGTTTTTTAATTGTTGTCCATTAAATACTATCACAAATGGATTGAGCAAAGCCTATCGCTGCTATCACTGGAAATCAAGTATAATAAGTACGTATGGGATAACATCGTCTACAGATTCGCGTAACCTGGGGATATTTGTATCAGATAATGGAAAACAGTTTTGTGAAAACCCATTCAAAGACTGGCGTGAGAAACTAAGCATCCGCCAGCGCTTCGCCTCCGTGAAACACCCACAAACAAATGGTTTGGTGGAAAGAGGAAATAAGAGTTTGGGGGAAGGAATCAAGGCTCGGTTGGACGAAAGAAGCAAAGACTGGATGGGGGAACTCTCATATGTCTTATGGGCACACCGCACAATGATCAAGTCAAGCAACGGAGAGACACCATTTTCACTAACATACGGCACGGAAGCGGTCATACTAGCGGAAATAGGCATGCCAACACTCCGGACTGTGGAAATAGACTTGATAAAGAATGATGAAGCCTTGGAAATAAATTTGGACCTCATAGAGGAAAAAAGAGAGCAAACAGCAATTCAAGAAGCAAAAGCAAAGCTAAAATGGAAAGTAATACTAACTCTAAAGTCCGCGGCCACAGATTCAAACCAGGGACATAGAGTCTACGTAACAATGATGCAAGTCACGCCAAAGACGGAGGTAAACTTGGGCCTAAATGGGAAGGACCATATAAGGTCACAGAATCATTAGGAAGATGAGCATACAAGCTTAAGGATTCCCAGGGAAACGAACTTCCGCGGACGTGGAATATTTCTAACCTTAAAAAATGGTATATGCATGAAGTGTAAGCACCCTGCCCCACGTAAAGATACTCCGGAGTGCAATGTTATAATTTTCCATATTTTGTAATGTCTTGAATTTTATAAAAAAGGTGAGGATTAGTTAACCCCTCACAAAATTAAATTCCTAAAATATTTACATTCAAAGTTATTTTTAATTGACAATGAGCGCACGCAGGGAGCCACACTCCGCGAACATGTTACCCCGTGTAATAAAGGCTGAGCAACCTCAAAATTGACTTAGGTGTGTAAGAGGTATTGCAAACCCAACACCGGGAGAATAACCCACAAATATTCATAAGACTATCTATTACGAACGTACAACAGTAATAATAAAAAGATAACAGCATTATAACACGTGAGAAATACCTTTGTTATAAGACGGACGCACTAGCATCCACATAAAACACACGTCTAACGTGACAAGTTAAAAACCGCAACAAAAAAGCCAACACACGGCCGCGGTACAAAAGCAAATGTTAAATATTACATACAGGCCGCAAACAAATATAGCCACACGCGGCCACAACATACAAAAAAGGAAGAAAATATCAAGTGTTTAACTTACAACTAGCCATCATAGAAGACCACATACGGTCACGGCGTGAGTATAAACCTAAAGATAAGGAACCTCCAGCTGAGGTATGGCAACAACACTTCCCAGGGCTTTGTCCGTGTCTTCTTCCTGATAATCCTTGACGGAGAGAGGGGCCACAGAAGTACTAGCCTCACCCACCCAAGTCTGGGAAGACAAAGGGTCGGAAACTATATCAATCATTAAGCATGGCCGAGACTGCGGCATGTTTCTTTGCCCCCTCGACGTGGCTATGAACATTCATCAACGCAAAGGATAGGGAGGTTTCTCCGACAATCGTCTTGTCCCCAGCATGGTGGATGGGAACCTTGAGTTGTTCAAGGCACGGCTGTAAGTGCACGGCTTCCGGGAAGTCAGCAGCAGGCCCGTCCAGAAGAAGATAATCCAGGACCTCATCCATCCCCGCATCCTTCTTAACTTCATAGTTACCAAGGGGAAGACAACGGCCTCAAGGGTTACCGCGCAATAAATTTGCTTCGGCAGCCTTCGGGTTGTACGCATCAACCACAGAAAGGACTCCTCCTGGCAGACACCATGCTCATACCACCTCCAAACCCGCCGCATACTAAAGTCAACGGCCCGGCCTAAAGCTTGACCCAGAATACTTGATACTCATAAGACTTTAAACAACAATAGGAGAGCAATTGTACTCCATGTGCCATCAACCACCTTTGTCCTCAAAGTAGTCAAGTAGGTGGGATAAAATTCCCCCTCCAGACGGCCGGAGACATCCATTACGTGCGCCTCAAGCTCGGCCACACGGTTGTATAGTTCCTGGGCCTGCTCCTCCTGCTGCACCTCCATCTTTTTCTTGAAATCTTGAAAGCCGGCATGCAGAGAAGAAACCTACAAAAACAAGAAAACCTCTAAACGACGAATAAACAAAAGTAAAAAATACATACGGAACAAAAGATATGGACATACCTCAGAGATAAGCCTATCCCGTTCTGACGTCAAGGAGATAATCTTGTCCCCGGCCTCGGTACAGGCCACTTTAGCATCTTCCAGTCCGGACGCAAGAGAAGTGGCATGGGAGTCAAGCAAGGAGATGTCATGATCCTTCTGTGCAATAGTAACCTTCAGCATGTCATGATCCTTCTATGCAATAGTAACCTTCAGCATAGATACCTCCGCAAAGCCTTCAACTCAATAGCCTCTGCGGCCTTAGTCTCCTTCTCTGCTAGCTTAGACTTCAACTCAAGAATCTCCAAGTCCCTCTCTTCTAACAACTTACCACGTGCAGCATATTTAGCTCTAAGTTTTTCTTTCAGCTCCAGTTCATGCTCTGTGCGTGATCTCACCTCCGACCCCAGGCATATTTGTCGCGCTGCCCCCACATTAAACTCTGTAAACAACTGATCATAGCCTATTGTACGGAGATTAGAGAAAAAGGCAGGAGGAGCAACGCGGTCTACTAAAGTGCGGCAGGAAAAAGCATCGTCCAGTAGAAATTTCTTCTTAAGAGTTTCTCAAGTGATAATCGAACCAAATGGTTCGTTCCTTAGCCATCAACTTGCAGCACCAGTAAGTGATATAGGGAAAACTCGAAGCATTATCTGATCTTGAGTTACTTCAGGTATATGGAATTAGTCGACAATCTTAAGAACTTTTTCAACATGCTCATTTGCATCTTCATTATCTGATCCACTAAAAGTGTTATCATGTAGTTCTTTGAGAAATTGGCCTTTCAACTCAAAGGAAGCCTTATCATCAATCTTAGGCCTACAATTCCCGATCCATAGTCTTCTCGAGTCTTCATCATCTATTCTTCCATAGGTGGTTCTCTATTGCTTCTGTAACATCTTCTTCACTCTAATTCTCGGGATCAGAAAATAAATCAAATTCCATTAAACTCGAATAGTCAAGACTCATTGTCTTAGAGAGCCTCCTTGTTGAATGAAATACTCGTGCAGGTTCTTCGAAAGGTGTAAGCAGGTTTTTGGCAGAACTCCTGGTCATGCCTCCTGAAACAGAGGATAAACAATCAGTAGGATAGGCTCGGAAGAGAGAAAACACAGAAAACTATAAAAGAGAACGGAATATGAAAAATTCAATGTGTTGTTGTATCAGATGATCGATGCGCTGTATTCAATTAACTGAATACGTCGTACTGATCTGTTGATCAGAATACGTTGTATCTGTGTCGAAAAGGTTAATACGTTGTATTGGTCAGTCGACCAGACAGTAACAGAAAAGAAAAACAATGCAGAAAATTTAAAACACACAATATGCAATAATATACAATGCAAACTAATCTAAGTTAAATTAAACTAAAAACACTAATAAATAAGAATTAAACAATTTCACTCCCCGGCAGCAGCACCAAAAACTTGATGTGTCGTTGTGCATAGGTATTATTTGTTATCAAGTTTTACTATTTATATTTTGTCGGCTATACCTAGAACAACACTAACGGGCAGTATACCCGATCAGTTGTAGTTTCTTTGGTAAGCAGGGTGTCGATCACTAAGAGCAAGAATGTTAATACTTAATTATTAGTATTTTAGTTATCTAAGTTAGTATTAAATTATTCCAAGTTATACCTAAGTTAAACCTAAACTAATGGTAAAAGGGGGTTTTCAGCCAGAGAGACTGGCACGAGTTTGGGTTTACCTAGACTGAGATTGGGTGAATAACACACATAAATTTTATAGATAGAAGATAGAGAAACGGTCAAGCCTTATGTAAGGAAAACGTATTAACCATGTTTAATCAAATATAAAGTTGGTTTTAGTTTATAAGTGCAATGATTGTCTTATCTCATTGTTGATATATCATTCCTATATTTAGGCGGTACTTCTTCCTAAAACCTAGACATGCTAATTCTGTCACAGTTGAACACATCCGCATAAAGCAATCATGGTTGATTATAATCTATCTTAGAAAACAATAATCGTGATCTTATTGAATCCTAGCTCATCGAGACTTTACTAACCTATGGTTTAACGGCTCTTTATATACTAGTATTCCACTGTTCAGATCTTTACCCAAGGAATCAGAACGTTATTTGTTGATCCTATGTCACCTGCTAGTCCAACGTGTTCACTAAACCAGAGGCAAATACAGGTCAATATTTGTGATCCTATTACTCTAGATATATAAATTGCAATATAGAGAGCTATCCTGGCATCTAGTCCACTTGGTCCGTTTTCTAGATCCAGTTGAATGATAGGTCGCATACTTAAGCACATAAACGAGTATAAATTGATAAACATAAAACAACACACAACTTATAAGATGCAATCAAGATAAACATAAACCAAACGTTAAATTATCATAAACATGGCATGCCTAAAAGTATTAGCCAATAGCTATTGTAAAGAATATGTATTTTATAGACGAACGATTAAGGTAACCTAACCAAGTTTAATGAATGATACCAAAAACCAAACGCGTACTAAGAGTATACGAATTTACAAGGTTTCCTATGGATTGAAGGGCGTTGCAAGATCTTCGTTGCTCTTCTTCTCTTCTAAAAATTGAATCTGGTGGTTACCACATTTCTCTCACTGTTCGGTATAAAAATTGCACACCAAAATTCGTATTTAGGGTTCGGTATTTATAGCCTCTGGAAGTTGGTCGATACGCCGTATTAGATGTTGTCAATACGGCGTATTGAGGTTTTCTTGGAGTGGGGACCACGATAAATATCTTCCAGAATCTTTCATGAACCGCCAGTGGATACGGTATAAGTCTTCATGAAAATGGTGTATTGGTCTTTATATCTTTGTGGTTGCTTGTAAAGTTCATGCGCAGATACGCCGTATCTTCCTTGATGGATACGCCGTATTGGTTGTCAAAACAGCAGATTCTTGATTTCTTCGTTTAAGCTCCAAAATGCGTGCCTTTTAGTTAAATTTCACCAATTGCTCGATATTTACTGCAAATAAAAAATATAAGCAATTAAGTACCAATTCATGCATAAAATAATATAGAACGAGCAATTTAGCTGGGATAAATGATGCTATAAAAGTGACGTTATTTGATGTCATCAAGGATGTCAAGGATGATAATAGAGTATGGGAGTGTGTAGATCATGGGCCCCAACTAGAGTCCTCCTACAGGTAACATCCTAACAAATGATGTGGCATATTGAACGGGAAAAAACTAACGCTACCATTTTGAATACCGACGCTAAACATACCGGTACAATCCCAAAATCTTTTGTTGGTGCAACATTGACTAGGATCTCCTTTATGTTTTAATGATGTCAAATAAATGTTCGCAAATGTAAAATAACACGCAATAGACAAAATCCAAAAAAACAAATTCGGGAATCTGGCGCGCTGGGCACGCGTCAGCGTGTGGCCAGCACGCCACTCGTGAAGTTTATTTTTACGGATTTTGTAATTCGGCTTTCCTCTTACCAGACACATGTGGAAACTTCAATAAATGTATGTACATGATATTTGAGTATTTGGTAACATTCCAAATGAGGTTTAGACTTAGAGAGGAGCAAAAACGAATCTTTTCGTTTTTTTATAAAATGCCAAATCAATTTTTTATCAAACGCCTCTAGCCAAGGCCGAAACTTCTTTCTAAACCTAGTATGATCATATTTTCAACATACCAACAAGCAAAAGTATTCATTTGACCTTAATCCGGTTTTACGTTGTTCCTAATCACGTAACGGGTTTTACTCCCTTATTGGTCAAACTAAGTCAAAGGTCACCTTGCGTAAACGCATCCTTTCCCGTTATGGGATATGCTTTACTTAAGATTCAAAGCACTTAGCTTGTTTGGATCAATATGATTAGTGATCAAATCCATTGTTGATTATCATGGATTAAAGTCTTACTGATTATTTAAGTTTGTGGTATTTGGAGATTAATTGTGCTTTGAGTTTTCTCATCTCCCTACCTATAAATATTTTAAAAACTCACATGTATTCCTCACATGTACAAGTCCACACTTCCTCTATACAACCCATTCTTCCTAATCATTTTTTCACCCTTCTTATCCAACATATAATTCCATCTCTTCCACACACACTCCAAACACCTTTTTCCTAAACAACCCCATAATCACATATGCTTACTATTTTCTCTCTTATTGGCAATGTGATTATTAACCCTAATCAATCCTTTGATTTCACCATCATCTTCATTCTTCATCTTCATCTTTAAACCTTCACCAAATAATCCCTAAATCCTATCCTTAAAATGCCAACTCACATTCCCTTACACAATGTACTATCCTTCTACTTGTTGTACCTTATGTTCCTACATTTCAAATAATATATCCTCTACATCTTTTAAAAACATTCTCCACCACTCATTTACTATTCACCTTCTTCTTTACAACATTCAAATTTCACACACACACACACACACACACACACTTCTTCATCCTCACCCTTGATCAAGCCATTCATCAATCCAAGTTCCCTTAATTTTTTCTCCACCCTTAAATTGAAACTAAAACAAACACAACAAACACACTTTCTCTTCTACCCTTGATCAAGCCACCTCATCAATCCAATATACCTCATTACTAAAATGAATTTGGAAGATTAGTTCAAGGAAGAAAGGCATACTAGCCTAGTTACTACCTTATTAGTGTGAAGAAAATGTTTCCTAGTGCAATGTCTAATTACTGTTTATTATGGTGGTTATAATTTCATTAGGCCCGAGTTATAATCGAAACCTAACCTATACTTCCTATGATCTCAATCTCGCTGCTCACGGAAATCGAGCGTCTAGGTTGTAGTCATTAAACCCTCAGCTATCCTCGAGACTTGTCTAAGTGTCGACAATCCCACTATTCAACACTAAACCCTCCTAATTTCCTGCGCTTTATAAATGCATGATATAATGCATACGGTGGAATGGGAAACTATAACACCCTGTGTTTTCAAGTCATTGACGACGTTGATAAATCCACAATGTACCTTTTGTATTGTACGCGTTTGCTTTAAATCATAAATGTTAAGCTAAATCGCGTAAGCTAAAAATTAGCGTTCAATGTAAACGGGCATCAAACAATTAAGCGTTTACATCAATCAAGTATTAAATAATTATTTTGAGAATAATTATGATCCTTGTTCATTTATTTTATTGCTTACGTAAATTAAATACGTTTCGCGATAAATGTACGTTTAGGCGTAACCGGAAGCACGTAAATTTATCTACGCTTCAACAAATACCCACGATTGTACCCAATGCCTAAAGTTTTATTAAACTTTACCCAAGTTAATATTACTTTACACCTAGGTACATAAGAAAAATAAAGCAAGTCTTATGCATTTGAAGTTATACCTTTATGACTAAAAACTACATCTTGCAACTTGTAAATAATACAAGATATTTGGTAATTATCAAAAAAATAATTCATATACTCCCTCCCCACTCATATATTTCAGCCAATATAGATGTCAAAGGGGGCATATAGCTCACAAAGATCACCAACTAGCATTTGTACATCCTTGACTCATTAATACCTAGCTAAGAATGTTTCTTTGACCAAAGCAAGATCCTTAAAACCATGGACATGTTCCTTGGACTCCTATTGCACCTTTTGACTAGTTAAACACATATATAATACTAGTATGCATGCAAGTAACTCATACAAGCAAAAACACTTAGCAAAAATCAAACAAATACTCCCTCTTGCTCACATCTGGAGAATCTTCTTTGTGTATTTTCATCACACATCCTTCCATTTTTGTGTCTTTCCGTTCTAAAGCTCCTATTTTCCTAAAAACAAAATATGAAACAATTAAGTACACATTTTAATAGAAATATAACAATTATGAGCATTTTATAATGATTTTGATATTAAAAAGTATAAACTATATACGATGGTTCAACTCTTAAATTAGGGCACCGATACGCCGTATCCATGAATGGTAATACGGCGTATCCATTTGAATACGGGCTCTTCCTTGGCTTTTTGGGAGAAACTTAATATTGCGTATCACTAAATAGGGATACATCGTATCCTTCCTTTGGTAAGATACAGTTTTCTTCATTTTTGATCAAAAATGCTATGTTTTCGGTACGCTCCATAAAACCTAAATATTAAGAAGTAAGCAATTAAGTATCAATATCCAGACAAAATAATAGCAATTAAGAAATATATTAAGAATAAATGATCACTAAAAAGTGTTCTTATTTGATCACGTCAAATATTTCCCCACTTGATTCTACCTGCCCTTAGTTAGACCTTAGCTTTTTAACTAATAAAAACCTCCCCAAACAAAGTCCAGGAAACAATTTTAAATTAATTACTCAATCAGAAGTACGCATAACCAAACACCTCACGAAACAGGTAATGAAAACACTCAAATCTAGGGATGGCAACGGATCGGGTTTGGGTCGGGTTTTAGTGAACCCGTACTCGCACCCGTTTATAATTTCCAAACCTGTATCCGCCCCAATACCCGATGGATACCCGATTAGTATTATCCATCGGCTTTTCGGGTTTACCCGCGGGTTTCGGTTATCCGCAATTGAATATTCGTTGGACATGAACAATGTAAGAAAAATATGATTTCGTTCATGGACAGTGTAAAAAATATGCCTAAGTATGAAGTGCGAAAATGATCAAATGATCAATACACAGTTATACTCTCATTACTATTGTAATGATTTCAAGTTAAATAATTATGTATACAAGTTCAATGGATAATTAAATGATTAAATAAACAAACAATTAATGCATTAAAGATAAAATAAAAAGATAAAAGATGAACCTTGAGACATAAACTCAGAAGATGAAAGAACTGATACGAAAAACTGAAGAGTCAAGCGTGACTAATTGTTTGTAATTACCAAGATATGGTTGGTAAAAATAACTTTTAGAATACGAGTAGTCAAATATTTTGTACAGGGCTAGGAGCCCAAATTGGCCTTATATAAAAATGGCAATAAAAGCGGGTATGGATTCGGGTAAACGGGTACGGATACGGGTAAACGGGGCGGGTATTACCAGAACCCGCAACCAAACCCGTACCCGGGAAAAAAAGAAAATTTCTACCCGAACCCGTATCCAAACCCGCCAACCCGTCCCCGAACCCAACCCAACCGGTTCGGGTTTCGGTTTTCCCCATCGGTTACGGGTGCTTTTGCCATCCCTACTTAAATCACTCAACTAATCTATGTAGTAACGTTTAGTGGTTCGCTTAATTGCTTGGGCATGACGAGTATTCTATCATAAGCTTGAAAAGAATACTCATCTCCACCACTAGAGTCTAGAAGTGACTAATCTAAAAGGCAAATGGGTTTGACACGTAAGGGTAACGGGTGTATCATTATTATAAATGTAATCTTCACTAAATAACATAACTTAAACAAAGAACTGACAAAACCAAAAGTGATTGCTCAATCTCGAAAGATGACAAAACCACAAGTGATTGCTTGACCATTTAGATCAAGCACGCTAATGGTTTGGATTAAGAAATGAGGATATTAGGAATGATTAGGGTTAGGATAAGACATGGAAAACATTTATAAACGGTGTAAAATGAAAAATAAACAAAAAAATAGATATAAGTCCCATAACAAACAAATGCTACTAGTTACCTTCATACCACTACCCGAACAAGACACTTTTCATTTACTAACTCACACTTTAACACAGAAAACAAACGGTTTATGGTAACACGAATTAGACTCGAAGATGACTCGATCAACAAACGATCATACCTAGTTGGCTCAACCAATTAACCAAGTTCCATTCGTCTCAAAAATGACACAAAATAGTGGTTAATTACGACCACTAATACACTAACACTCTGTTCTCAAGTTTATTGTTTGAATGGAAGTGAAAGAAAAGGGGTGGAAAGAAATGGACGGGTGGTAAAGTAAAGGTAATACACCTTTTCTGTCATGTTCTTATGTCTCTTTTTGAAGAAAAATAAGATAAGAAATAAAGTTGTTTTTTAAATAGAGGAAACTGCTAAATTTACAAATTTGTCCTTGTAAAGTGACTTGTGATATTTTAATGATAAGGATAATATGGTCAGTCTAAAGAAAAAAATTTCTCTCACCTCACAATCATCCCAAATATGGGCGGATGATATGTGGATAAAAAATGATCAAATCTCCCTTCATTTACTTTCATGACTCGTCTCTTTCTTTTCTTAAAAATTCTTGAGAACACGGTATTTTTTTGTTTTACCTCCCTTTCTTTTACTTTCCCTCTTAAAATTATCTCTAGAACAGAGTGTAAGAATACATAGTTGGCAAAATTACGACCAACTCAAAATATATAACAGAACTCTAAAATCGTTAGTTTATAGAACATACCAAACGATATTCGTCATAAAGTATATAATCAGTTAAGTTTATACGAACTCATATCATACAACCTCTCCTTTCTTTTCTCTTTTTTTCTTTTTCTATTTTTTTAACTACGCAAAGAATTGAAATAAATCGCTAGGAAAGTCAGCATTTTACTTGACTTTAGAATTCCACTCGACATAATTCATCATAATGAATTTGATACATTGAAAACTTTGAATGACATCATAAAAAGTGAAAGTACATAACACATATGTACACGACTCTACATACTTTCACTTTCCTTATTGCATTGTGCAATATTTTCGAACATAATCTCTCTAGAAAAGACTAGATAAGAAAACTCACACGAACACAAGAAAAAGTGAATAATTCAGTAACTAGCAACTAACCAACGGACTTAATTTAAATGGTAGGCTAAGGTGTATAGGTGTTACGAAACATATAACATATAATAGGGTAACAAAAAGAAAATGAATGGCTTAGAGGGTTTTCTAATGTATCTTACTCTAATAATGAGAGTGACAAAGGGTTTATATCGGGAGTTCACTAACCAGTGTAGTTAGCTACTAGACACAATATGTAGGCTATTAGGGTGAATTCTAAAAATTTGCCTTTCGTCAAAGTCACAACGATTACACCATGTTACCTCGATACAATGCTCATTATGGTGGTCTCAAATAGATATTCAGGTCAAGTTCTAAAGTCTACTACAAGCCATCTACACATTTATATTTACGTGGAATTTTGGGGTAAAACAGGGAGAAATGGATAGGCTTATAATTCTCACATATGGCAATAAAGGGTAATATGTGCGGGTCATGCGACTACTGATTTACGAAAAACATGGCAAAATTTTAAAATTTAGTGATTTTTCGCAAAAAATAACCAAAGGACATGTAAAATTCTAGTTCTTTTCTCATTCCCTCGCTTGAGATGTACAATGCTCTCATTGCACAAATAAACATTCAAAGAATAGAGAAGAAAAGAAATAGAAACGGAAAACTCTCTGGAGATTTGCTCGATATGATCCTCCTTTATAGCTTATTTGAGCATCTCTTTTTGTATTTGGGGTACGAAAATATGTCACACTATATTGTGAACACCTGCTAAGAATATGAAAAAATAAAAATGGGGTGTACAAGTATCATTGGGAGCTTCTGTTAGTGAAATATAAATTTTTTCCAACTGCTACAGTGACCAATACGCCGTATCCATAGACTTGCATATGCCGTATTGATTAGTTGGGAGAAAAAGTTCAAAAATAAAAATACTGAAATCCAAAAAAAAAATTAAAAGTACGGAATGGAAAAATATTGTTCTGTCCCGGAACCCGATACGTCGTATAGCACCAAAGGTGATACACCGTATCTACTCCTGTGCACAACAGTTTACATAAATAAAATGCAAAAAATAAATCATCGGATTGTCTCACGAAAAACACTTTCGCTAAAAATGTAGTAAAATTTTAATTATATTAGTTCCATACTAACCTTCTAATTATGTTAGGATACATGTGGCAATGCACGTTATGTATTGTCTAGTTATAACTACTGGGGGTGAGTTAATAGCACAAGAAGTAAAATTATAAATAATATTAAAATGTATGAAATTTCAAGTTCATATTAAATGCAAACAAATTTAAGTGATTACATCAGTGTTCTAAAAGGCGCGTTTTGGTATCGCTAAGGCGTGAGGTGTTGCTTCCACGTTACGAAATGAACCAAGATGTCGACTCTAGACGTGACGTGAAAATGCCCGATAAGGCGCGCTTAAGGCTTAGGTGTGGCGAAACCTTTTCGATTCAACTTGCCGATAATTTTTTATTTTATTCAAAATGACGAATAATTACATATAAGGATAGTTTCTAACTTTATTCATATATGTCATAACTTTTAATATAAACTCAATATATTATTATTTATAACCTTGGATACATCAATCCCTTTTATAATAGAAGTGATTTAGTCTATTTTAACTTGAGTTGCGATGAGCTTATCTTCATAGATTAGTAGCTAAAAGGAATTCAAAATCATGTTAAACCAAAGCGTATCATCTCATTATTCTTATAACTTCCGTTTGATAGAAAAAAAAAGAACCTTATTATTAAATTGCCGACTGCTTGCATCCAGGAAACTATACCTCAATCCGTTCATCGAACAACAAATTAACCCTAGTAAAGAAAGAACTTTCTTGGTAAAAAATTCTCATCTCCATCTAAGCGAACTATTCTTTAAATTAATTTTTAATGTGTTACATCCATTATAAGCAACCAAACTATTTTACTCTCTCCAATGGCAATGTCCTCCACCTTCCTCTTGCTTCACGATCACAGTTGTTTTCCTACAGAGTTTGGTCCCGTGACTAATTTTGTTGGTCCTATAGCTATGTAAGGAACCATCATGATCGTAAATATATATATTATATATATAGTATAATACTAATAATATATATAATAATATATAGAAAAATATATATTATAAATAATACGAGGATAAAGATCAAATAAAAAGACAAATATTCGTGAGAAGGATAAAAAGATTTTTTTTTAAAAGTTCTATAAAAATATCTTTTGAAAAAAATACCACAAGATCGTGTATGTTGGTGCATGAAAAATAGTAAATTGATAGTTTTTTTCTAACAGATGGATAATATATGCCGGAAAAAAATTATTAAAAAAAACGTTTGTGCATTAAATCGGTTTTTTGTGCATCAAAAATTCGTTTTTGTACCCAACTTCTTTTGACTTTTTGCATCAAAATTTTATTGCGCATCAAACTATAACAAGTCGAAAATTTTGTGCATCAAAATTTTTTTGTGCATCAAAATTTCTTTTTTTGCGCATTAAAAAAAAGTATAAAAACTCAAAATTAGAAAAACTTCTTTTACAAAAGTTTTATGCACCAACATACCTGATTTAATGGATTTTTTTTGGAATTTTTCAAGAACTTTTTAAAAAAAAAGTTTTCTTTTTATCCTTCTCACGAATATTTGTCTTTTTATTTTAACATTCCTCTCTCTCTCTCTCTCTCTATATATATATATATATATATATATATATATATATCTTGTAGAAACTAACAAACCAAAAGTGGCTAACTTGTATTACCTGAATTGATTATAAAAGGAGAATACAAAGAGTATAAATAGAACAAACAAAAATGTATATGCTAACAGCTCTTATGCATGCGTTTCTAATTGGGGCAAAACTACCACTTTATATTCTCGATTACATTTCATCTCCCAATATGTAGCCATCTTCTATAGATTACTAGCGTAAATCAATTTGTGATCTATCCTTTTATTCAGGTAAATCACGTTGTTCCTCGCTCGATTACATGACTTTGAAGAATTCGTAAGTTGACTTACCTTTTGTAATGCAAATTAGCTCCCCCATCTTTGTACATTCTAATTTCTTCTTCGTGAATATTTTTATTATGACATATTATTTGAGATTTGTTAATCAAGTATCGGTTCCATTGAATTTATGAAACCCTAAGTTGTTGTACATAGTGAGCAGGTTAGCTTGTTTTATGTGATTAACGTTATCGTTAATTTGATCTATATGGGCGTTGTATATTTGATTTATTTGTATATGTCCCTTTTGATGAGTGAGTATCATGACTTTCTCCTTGGTGTTCCTCTTAGTTTGCGTTTTTCGGGATGAATAGGGATTATTATATAGTATAAATATAATCCATTTAAATAAATATTTTGAGACTTTTGGTTTAATTACAAAGAATATTAGGTACTGCAATTGAGTACATATGTTTAGAATGTTGCTCAAGTATATGATGTTTGACATGTCGTGCAATCTTAATCCAACGGGGTTCCATGTCATTATTACAAACACATCAGGTGCTCTAGCTCAACGAAAAATAATAAAAGTTTAAGGATTTAGGGATTAAATACAATGTTTTGAAGCCCGGTTCGACCCGGCCGGTTCAACTGGTTGAACCGTTCCCGGTCGAAAAACGGATCAAATTAAATCAGTTTTTTAATTTTCGAAACCCGGTTTGACCCGGTAGAAGACCGGGTTGACCCGGTGGTCGAACCAGTAACACGGTGACTCGACCGGGTCTATTAGAGACCCGGTTTCCAAAAATTGATTATAATTTTCATAAATAGTTTATTTAATTTTTTCACTTTAAAGGTTTGATAGTTTTTTTATTATATAGATATGATCTAGCTAGAACCCATGTGACTAATACTTTACACTATGTATAATGTATATTTTTTTTAATGGCGGATTTATTAAAAAAAAAACTAGTAAGGAGCTAGAAATTACAAGCTAAAGTAACTAGGTTTTTTTTTATCTAAGTTACCCTATTAAGTTTAAAGGTACAACGACTAGAACACCATTGAAAAGATAAATTAACTAAATCATCAAAAAGCATATATTTTCGAGGATGAGAATCGCCGAATAGAGTTTGGTTTCTGAGCCGCCATATGAGCCACCATTTCACATAACAAACACCTTCAAAGATGTCCTTCAGCCGCCTTGACAATCGAATGTTTTCAACCAAATAAGCCATTCGTCATAAGAGGCAATATTTATGTCTTCAAACTCTCACCATCGCAAAACTTTCCTCCACATAAGACGAGCTACGTAACATGTAAAGAAAAGGTGATGAACGGATTCCATTGAGGAGTTGCAATACGAGTGGAAACAAAATAGATGTATCTCCACTCCGATTTAAGAGAAAAGATATTCGATTCGGAGTATAGGCAATTTTTTCTAATCGAACTCTCCAAGCAAACACCTTTAGATCTTAATACAGGAAACAACTTCACCATCTTGTATGAAAATCCTCCGTTGGCAAAAGAGGTCTTCAATATGACTACGAAACGATTTAAACCGGAAAAAAAAACGTCACCTGAAAATTCTAAAGACCAAACCAACGATCAAGCATGTTTGGTGATTTACCTCCACCAATACTAAGAATGATGAAGGCGTTTTGTTGCTCCTCCTCAATGGCATTCTCTTGGATCCCGACGATAAGACCAAACCAAAGAAGAGTGATTTAACTTATCAGCCACAGTGACACGTTTATCCAATTCCAAAGCATAAAGGTGATCATTTCTGACGTTAAGACGTTTCAAAGTTCACTGGGTGTTTCTTTTTTTCTTAGTGGGGAGAAAAAGTGTTCCCAAACCTTTAATGCCTCTTAATTAGGAGAGACATTAAAGTTATGCTCTCTCATTTAAAAGGCTAATTAAGACCCATATATCCTCTTACTTAATTTAGTAAAACAGCATATCTACCGGATAAAGATACTTACCTAAAATGTGTCAATAATTTAATCTCTTGCGCGGCGTACTTTATTAATTTCAACAAGCCAAAAAAATTGTTTTGGGTGTGCAAATCACCTTATGGATTATTTGACGTTTTAGAAATGAAGTGTGTTCTGATATATGAAGCATTCTGGCAAAGTTATGTTGTTTGAAGAGATTAAAACGTTTTCGTTTTCTAGGATTATCAATAGAAATAGGAGATTACGTATCCATTGGATGGATTGGATCATTGATCCTGGTTCTACTTGTAACACCATGTTGTAACTTAAAAGTGTCTCTAGTAACTTGTTAAAGCTTTTAGTGCATCTATTATGGTGTTTCAAAAATAAGTTTAAAAATTTATGGAGATGTTCAAAAAGTTGTATACCATAATGAAGATCATTTTATGTTTAGGTGACATAAAAAGGTTTATGAGTTTAGAGTTCTCTTTATGTCTTGTCTCTAAATTCCAAGAGAATGAAAGTCTTAAAAGGTTGTATTCGTTTAAAAGGGCTCCCACGCCTAATTTTGTGAAAGTGACGCAACGAATTCTTTGGATTGAGGTGATGTGGTTTTACCTTTATTGTGCTTGGGGTCTCAATGGCTTACAACAAGTTTGAAGTAGCTTTGGGAACTTCTTGTTTTTGAGAAGGAAGAATCACAGCTTTGAGTTTTCGAGGTTAGCTTCTTGCATATCTACCAAATCTCTAACCTCATCTCAGGAAACTGGTTCTCCTCCCCCCCAAGTAGATCATCAAGAATGAGTTGTTGAGTTAGTCAGGTCGCAAGAACTTGGAATCATGAGTTACAAAAATAAAAGATGACTACAATGACATTTCCTCACCATGATTAAAAGTGGTGGTTCATGTATTCTGAATCAAACGACGAGTCAAAGACCGATTGTATGATTTTGAAACTAATCCAAACAAAACTCAAAAATATGGCCATGGATGAACAGCATTTTTGACAATGAACTGGATTACCGAAGGGGACAAAAAAGTTGGTTGAAATTAGGTATTCAATCGTGACTCCCCAAGAAAAAAATTGGAAGACGACCCATATTTTAAGTTTCCACTAATTCAGAAAAAACAAAGATAATTTTTCAGGCATTTAAGTAGACCCCCTGGATTTGAGTTCATGAAAAAAGAGCTTTTCATCATCTAGCAATTGTTCAACATCGTTTGCACAGACGTAGATACAAAAATGATATTCAAAGGATTTTCCCTTTTAGTGAACTGTCAACCAAATGCATTGATGTGGGGCTCATCTCTTGGTTATGGATGTTAGAGGATCTGTAAAAAAACTACTATAACGCAAAATGATTCTCAAAGGAATCTGATTCACTGGTTGGACAAACGAAATTTTGTCAAATATTATGTTGGTGGTACGAGGGGGGAAAAGAAGAAAACGCATGTGGATAAAGGGAACTTTGCCTTAAACACAAGGTGCATTTTTTGGGATTTCATGGATATCAATATTAATAGGACTCGTCTTGAGCTTTTCGAATTAAATCTATGTGGGGTAACTATGCTTTTGATTATGCTTTTAGTATGGCTCGTGGTATTCAGGTGGTCTTATTTCTATATGGGGACCCCAATATTATTCTCTTAAGAATTCTCTTTGGTGTGACGACTCGTTTATTATTTATCAAAGGGAATTTGGAAGAATGTAGTAGGGAGACAGTTTCATGGTGAATATTGACGGCCCACAAATCATGTTTCTAAACTTTGCCTTATGGAAAATAGGACTCACAGACTGTCATGCATCACATAATGGCTCCTACATTATGTTTGGAGACATGAATGCTATCAGGAATGAGCAAGAAAGGGTTGGTTCTATTTTTAATAATATTAAAGCTGATCATTTTAACTCTTTCATTGATTCTAAGGTTTTTAGATCGAATTTCTATTGGTCGGTCGCTTCATTTTCTACTTGGCATGAATTAATGCAGGTACTAAGCTTAGAGTAAATAGATCGCTTCCTTATTTCAGAAGATGTGCACTATTCGGCTCCAGAGTTCGGATTACTGCTGCGATAGGTTATGGTACTGATATAACCCTTCCTTCTTCATATTGGACAAAAAATGATTTTCGTCCCACTCGTTCAAATTGTTTTAACTCATGGCTTCTGAGAGATGGTTTTGATAAACTCATTAAGAGAATGGGAAGATTGCTTGATTTAATCTCAAAGTCATGAAAAGTTTCGCTCGCTCAAGGATAAGATCAAACCAATGGAGCAACAGACACCAAGACGCTGGAAAGAAAAAGAAAAACCGTGGCTCTCTTGAGGGGAAATTAATATATTTGAGGAAAGGATTGATGAGGGAACCGCTTTGACTTCGACAATGACATCACCGGCTCATCCTTCTTCAAGGAATTTGAAAAGATCGATTAAGTTTGCTTTCTCAAGGGATATTATTTCATAAAAGCTCATGTCAAATGGGATATAGAAGGGGATGAAAATTCCAAATTCTTCCATGGGCTCATCAACCAAAAAAGGCGGGATCATGTGTATGGATCTAATGCGGATTAGGGTAGATTGTAAGGATATTGGATCACGAACCCTTGTTTGCTCAAGGATGCATTTCCTGTCAATTCATATAAAGGGAAATTCCAAGCTCAAGATTCACAGGTTATGTTCTCTAACCTTCCTCATTCTCATTCCCTTAACTGCATGGATCGAGAAACTCTTGAAAGACAGGTTACCCTTGAGGAAATTAAGGAAGCCGTTTGGGATTGTGGAAGTAGTAAAGCTCCGGGCCTGGATGGTTACTCTTCTTGCGTTTTGTGAAGAAGTATTGGGGGCACTATTCAGAAGGATTATATGATTTTGATAACTTATTTCTTTGCTTCTTGTGTTCTGCCTAATGGGTGCTAAATGTCATCGTTTTTCACCATTATCCAAAAGGTACACACATACCCTCCTCTAAATCACTGACTTTCGCCCTATTTCGCTTATTGGTATACACTATAAGATCATTGCCAAGATTTTAGCTAACCGTTTATCTTATATGATTGCTTGATTGTTAGCAAGGAACAGTCGGCGTTTATGCTGGTCGTCCAATTTCTTGATGGCCCTGTATTTAGTTTTTCTAAGCGTAATCACTTGAGTGGTATCAAAAAACGAAAAAAGATGCTCTTATTTTTAACAGTGGACTTTGAAAAGGTCTTTTGATTCATAAGCTGGAATTACTTGATTCACAATCTCGAACCAGTTTTTGGATTTGGTAATATATTGGTGCTCTTGGATTAAAGCTTTGTTCTACAATTCTGAGAGCTTCTATCTTATTAATGGTAGCCCTACATCTGGTTTTCCATTAAGCCGTAGGGTCTTAGGCCAGGAAGATCATCTATCTCCTTTCCTTTTTCGCCATCTTGGTTAGGGAGGTCTCCATAATGCTTTTGAGGATCGCAATGGGAAATGGTTTGATTACTGGTGTCATTATTAAGGAATTTAATAATCAAATGTTTCCCATCTTTTCTATGCAGATGGATAGTGATCATTACTACAGATTGGAATGCTAAAGACATGGATAATATCATTCTTTTGTTCTCCATGTTTTCTATCTAGCCTCGGGTCTCAAGATTAATAGTTCAACAAGTCTTAATATTTATGGTAATTGGGGTTATATTAAAGATGGAAGTTTTTAAGTGATGCTTGCAATGCTGGTTGTATGGCAGGTGATTGATCCCTTTTCTCAATTATCTTGGTTCTCCCCATTGGTTCCACTATGAAGTTCTATTGCTTAGCTGGTAAAGACGCTTGTTGATCGTTTTCTCATGTGAGGCTTTCTCTTGAAAGTAATCTTCTGTCGATTGGGGGTCGTCTTTCTGATCTTATCAAAGGCTTTGTGCTGGTAGTCCTTGGTATCTACTATCTATCGATTTTCAGAGCACCCGAATCGGTCCTTCAAGACCTGGAAAGAATTCGGGCTAATTTTTTTTGGGGTGGTAATAAAGATTTAAAAAACAAAATGGCTTGGGTCAAATGGCCAATTATTGTCTTAATTGTCGGTTCGACTAAAGGAGGGTTGTTAAAAGCATTGGCAGTATTAAGCTATTCACCTTGCTCTTCATTCAAAATTGGCGTCGTTGGAGGTTAATTCTTCCCCAAACGCCCTTTGGGTTCAGGTCATCAAAGTTTATCATGGTCAAGAAGGAGGTTTCGATACAAATGGTTGTAGCTTCAAGGGCATTTGGGCTAACATTGTTGGAACCTCCAATTTTCTTCACTCGAAAGGTATTATCTTATCTAACACTTTTCGTTTTAAAGCAGGTTGTGGCACTCGTATTCGATTTTGGAAAGATATTTGGGTAGGCGAGACTCCTCTTTTTACAAGGTACAATCGGGTGCTATATCATCTTGGTCATGACAAAGATTGTCTTATCATTGACCGTTATTAATTATGGGATTGGTCTGGGAATTGGTTCGGGACCAATCTTGGTGTTTAGGAATATCTTGCATTATTTATGTGACTGTTTATAATGAAATACAGCGTCAACTAAAATATTAGATGTAGTGAAGGATATTGTCTTGGAGTCTTGGGTCTGTTAATGGTACTTTTACAGTTAAGGATGCTCGTTATAGGAGTGGGACAAAATATCCTTCCCACTCTTGCTCAATACTACTACTTGAGGATAAATCTATCCCGGAAGGTCAAAGTGTTTATGTGGAGTTTCCTTGGACCGTCTCCCTCTTATAGATTGAATCTCTCTTGCTGTGGTATGGATATTCGGCATCTCTTGTCATTCTTTGCAAGCCAATGTTGAATATGCTAATCATGTTTTCTCGTTCAATCCGAAATTTGGGTTGGGGAATAATGAATTGCTAAACGATATGTGGAAGCTCGTTTTTAGAGATGGTGTGATATTCTCGTTTTTCAAGTTCTTCTTGGGATATTCTTTCTAATGTTTGGTTCATCTCTTGGCATGCTTCTAAAGAGAAAAAACACAGGTTCTTGTTTTTACTATCTTCGGGTTCTTTGGTGGCTTTGGAAGTGATACCGAAATAGCGTTCAATCGTTTTAGCTCTTCAACCATTGAGAAAAGTGATTATTCGCTCTTTAATGGTCGATTTCTCTTCATTTTCGTGGCTTACAATAGGGACCTTTGAAGTTATCTTGGGAATGAACTGGCTTATGTATCACCTTTCACGATCACGCGAATGGCAATGGTTAGAGGCTTTTGGTTTTTCACTGAAAGCTGGAGCAGTTCTAAGTTCGTGAGTGGGTTGGCGTACCCTGTACGCCACTGGTTTTTTTGTTTGGCAATCTTCGTCGGTTTTGTGGATGGTTTTCTTTTTTTCATTCTCTCGGGACTTCGTTTGAGGGTAGTTTATCAAAATCCATCCCGAAGTGAAGAATCGGTGGCTCGGCACTCCGGTGATGGGGGGGGGTTTTTCTTTTGCCGAGTGAAAATCGATCCATCGGCCTTCGTGTCAAAAGTCTTTTTATACCCTTTTGATTCCTCCTGCAGTTTAAAGTTCGGGACTTTTACCATTATTTGATGTCTTATGTTATTTCTCTTTGTTGACTCTATTGTACTTTAAGTTTCTAGACGTTTGCTAGTCTCTTTGTTTTTATATATTCCATCTGTGCCGTACAAAAAAAAATAACTGTAGAGTCCTTTTTATGTTAGGTGAATAAAAAAGGGTTCTTGCGTTTAGAGATGTTCAAGAGAATGTTTGTTAACTAGTCTTCTTTATTTTGTTTGCTCTTGTAGGAATACTTATATCCACTATAATTTTATATAAAAAGAATTTCCCACGCAGTGATATGTATGTTTATTTGTGGATACAAAATATAAGGAAAAAAAAATCAAAGTATGGAGGAGATTAAATACATGTCACATTAATTATGTAGTATTGATTTTTTGTGAACCCTGTAACATGAAAAGTATATCGCATATATTCATCTGTATAAATTATTTGCCGTATAGATTGCTCGTTTTTTTCATTAGAATAAACATTGTATATATAAATAATAACGTTTGAGGGCACTCAACATATATTTAAATATAATAGTATATGGTTACTTATCCCAAATTATAAGAAGCGCAACTCCGCCAAGCTTCTCGGTGTCTCTGATCTATTGTGTCTATAACTAATATCGGACTGCATAAGCTTAGTTGAAAGATTAATGGAACATATATAGCAAAGCAATAAAACAGCAAACATTTGTGTAATTGAGACTTAAAAGTAAAAAATAAAGAGTAACTACAGTACTTTAACTCACCAATGAAATGAAGAGCTCAATATATGTGTGTACGTGTGGCTATATATAATACGCAAATAACTCACTTGGGTACAACTTACGTAACAAAGCTAAGGCTCATGTATCCTCGCCTCCTCTTTCTCTCTGCTTTGAGCATCTATTTTATTTCAACAGGCAAGTATCTTTCTTTTCCATTTGTATCATGTATGTTTCATGATTAATTATTAGTTTGTATATCAACTTTCTATTTATACACATGGAATTTTCTGATATTTTTCAATGTATGGGTATTGGCATATATATATAATGCAGAAAGGTTATATGTAATGAGTGCTCAAAGATCGTCAATGGACGCCATGGCTGCTGAAGGTGTGAAGTTAAGTTTTCAAGATAATCATGTACGTGATAATAATATTCTTATACCTTTTTCGCCTTTCCAAAGCAAATCAAACAACTTACTAATGTAAATCCCTCCATTTTAACGAACTACGATTACATTAGATTACGTCATAACCAAATAGTCTAATAGTAAATGATAAATTATTAAATTACATCCGATAATGATTTAAAGCCGGCCTATTTTGAGATTTAGAAGTTGTCGATTAGCTTCTAAGAGTATATATAATTAGTCAGTTTATTCAATATCAGATTTGCGATATTGTTGAAATTTCATCGTCAAACATGCCTGTCAACTTCTATTACCAACTTTTAAATCCATAAAAAGGTAGATGAAGTTCACACAATATAAAAATATTACTATGCGTTGCAATCATTCAGGTCGCTTTCTGTCCTTATATATGCCTTAATGTGCCAAATGTTCAAAGGTTCACGAGACTGCATTTTGTGTGTTTAATAGTGTTAAAAACTTAAAATTATATATAAATACAACTGCATACGAAAACCACATTAAGAGAGATTCAGATATTTATATAAAGTTTTGCTAACCTATGCTCATTGGGCATGATTTAATCCGTTAAAAAAAAGAATGTTTTAATTTATTCAAGTGAAAATAATGTTCAAATAAAGTAATTTACAAGTTCATTTAATGTGTATTCAATGTATTTTCTGATTAATTAATAAAATTTGTGTTTATTAAGTACACATTAAACTCTACCCGTCTTCTTTTAATTATATATAATTCACTGATAACAGAATGAAATTTTCTTTAGATAATAAATACTAAAAAATAATTATTTATATAAAATTTACATACTATTTTTACTTCAGACATTAAACGACCCAAAAAATAATAATTTAGTGACAGAAGTTTTAATGACACAAAAAATTATCATTAAATCTAACCTTTTAGTGACATTTTTTGAAAAGTGTGAACAAAATCATAAAACTTTTATATTAATGACACTTAATAAACTAAATGTGTCACATAAGTCAAAAAATTATGTACTCACACATTTTTTTGTCACTGTAAATAGACTTTACCTACTGTACTTTTACCTACACTTTTTTAAGTGTGAGTAGATTAAATAAATATTTTAGTGACAAGTTTTTTATTTTTTGTGACACTTTGTTACTTTTCGTGACACTTTTTTGACTATGGTGACAGTTTTTATGTGTCATTAAATGACAGTTTTTTTGCAACGGATGTATAAACTATTAACATGCTTCGTAATTAAGAAAATGAAAAAGTATTTTGGAGCCTTTTTAATACCGTTTACATACTAATAATGCAAAATTGCAAAACCTTTATAGTGTATAAGTGCCTAAGTGGGCTAAAAATAAATAATGCTTCTCACTTTGATCTTTGTAGACAAATATCAGCAACAATAGCTGTTTCTCTAATCGTTAAGAGCAAAATACTTGGAAAGCTTATGACCGGTAAAATAAAACTTTTGAGTATTTTTAGCTTACTGATGAAACTTATATATATTTGTATAAAGAATAAACTTAATTATAGATGTACAAGATAAAGAATATTAATCATCGATTAATTTAAGATACATAAACAAATTTTATTTAAAAAAACACATTAATTAAAGAAAGGACAATACTAGATGCAACATACTATGTAATATATAGTATCAATCATATGTATTTTACAAGTTTATTGTACACCTATTCGATTGAAAATGTTTATATGATTTAAAACTTGTCAATAACTTAATCGTTAGTATATGTCAAATTATCTTTGTACAATAAAACCGCGTCTTTTGCAGACCACCCTCTTGTCTAAATTCACACTATACACTGTCAAATTATCTTTGTACAATAAAACCGCGTCTTTTGAGTTGTAATTCTTACATTTTCTAGTAAACTTTATAATTATATATATACTCAATTTAGGTTTAAAACGACGTCGTTTTTCAAGCACTTTTACTGTTCATCATTGAACAGTGTTCGGGCCAGCTACAATTGTTGGGCGTACGTTGGCCTGCTCCTGTTAGTCCATTATTTTTTGGCTATTCTATCCTTTACGAAATCAGAAACCATATAACTTTGCCAATAACAAGGCCAATGAAATGTGACGCATAGTGTGTTTATCAAACCAAAGATGATTTCATATTGTGCAATCAACACTCCGTAAGGGAGAAAGTACCACCCTCCATTTTTATCAACAACACATCCTCATCCAAAGACAATCGACTCAAAATAATGAACGAATGATCTCAGATTATTTTTCGCGTTGTACCATAAACATCATGACCCTTAAAGATCAAACATGCGAAAAAAATCTCATCATAGATCTATAAGAAGCACAAGTTCCCTTGTTTGAATATAAAGAACGAATCATAACAAACATGTTATATTGAATCTTTGTTTCGATTATATGAGACACAAGAAACGAATATCAAAGAACACGCCTACCTGAGATCTTGCCCTACAAGACATTGCAGCCAAAACTTATGTAGTTTTCTTGGACTACGAGTGATGGCTGTGAATGAATCAAGAAGAGGATAGTTCTTTTGTGTTTTGCTTTCAATAGAGAAGAAATGGTTAGATTTGTTGGTGTGATATGAGGTAGGAGATGGGGTTGATGT
>BQNB010057390.1:0-38238 GCA_026074375.1 Tanacetum coccineum | reverse complement strand
AAAATCAAATCGATAGATACCCCCCCCCCCCAATACTAGAATTAAACATTGTCCTCAATGTGAGACTGCCACCCCCATACTAAAACCAATGCATAATCCTAATATAACGGGGTCCTTATGTAAATCTAAAGCCGTTTATTAATTATGCTAATAGATAAGTGTTAGTCAATAAGATCTAGGATATCAGATTCCCATATATAAGCATGCTAAGGATCGAAGCTCGAGTGAATGATGGACTAAACCATGAGCATGAGAGTCTTCATAATCCGGGTAATCCTGAACATAAAACACAAGCCACGAAACACGAGAAAGGAAGAGGCAAGCCTCCTCTCGTCATACTAATTAGAAAATAGAAAAACAAGATAGAAACACGGTTTGCCTCCCGAGAAGCGCTTGTTTTTGTGCGAGTCTCTAGCTTGACTCTCCCCGAATTCCTTTGTCCTTGGGACAGAAACAGAAGAATGGAAAAATCTTCATCGGGCTTTTATATGCCACCGGCTCTAAGGAATAGAAACTATAAGCGGAGATGTCAGGGTCAAAAACAGTATCTTCACCCCTGGAGGAGAAAAGAAGAGAAGAATCCATAGAATAAGTGAGATAAGGAAGAAAGATTCAGATAACAAATTTGAGGGAAAAATAATGGCGATCCTCAAAGGGTAACCTCACATATGTCGGAGAAATAATTTTCTCATGAATCCCGGGGTCGAAAACTTTGACCACACTCTTCAGATCATCATTATTAGGTTCATCCTTTAAGCTTCTTGGGTCATGATCTAAAAATACTTCAGGAGGGAGATTATGGGTAGTATCTTTAATAATCAAACTCTCAAGATAGATAATGTCTCCCTCCGAATCATGATAACCGTCCTCAACATCCGTAGAAACATCAATATCTAGAAAAGCATCGATCTCATCAATATCGCCTCCTGGGTTGAAACACTCATCCTCATTAGCATCGGAAAGATGTTTGACAAGCAAAGCCGGCTCATCAAGGTTAGAAACATAAGAGTCCTTGTTCTCGATGTCCTCTAACACCTCATTAAAAAGAGGATTTACGTCACTAGAGATGTACTCGTCATCAAATTCAAAAAGAGTAAATTTTAAAATTTTCCTCCGGAACATCCTCCTCAGGAAGTGACTTGTCATCACTAGAGGTAAAATCATCATTAGCATCGAATAGAGGTATTAAGAAAGTTCATGTGGGGGGAGACTATCCCTTGGAACGTCAATGGAAGAGAAATCAGCACACAAAGGAAAATCACACTCACTATCACTCTCGGAAGTATCCTCGGACTCACTTAGGATTGGAACAAAGCCCCTAACACTAGACTTTATTACTTTGTCCGATTCCTTTTCAGGAATAGTGCTAAGATTCTTATCCCGCATGATGAGAGAGTCCTCGGGCTTTATAGTCAGTAAGACGGGTGTGATTCTAATAGACAGAGGAAGTTGAGAAATAATTTCATTCAAAGGAATAGTACTCTCCTCGTCATCATCGTCATCATAGTAAATAGAATTGAAACGTCGCGAAGGCTCGGGAGTATAAGTACTAAGATTAGCCACCTGCTCTCGAAACATTCCAAACAAGGATTGCATAGTTTTAAAAAGATCCATTCTTTTTGAACACCCCCCTTTCCCAAATTCATAACATCATTTTATCCATTCATCTCATTCATCCACTTCTGATTAAGGTGCTTCTTGAGATGATCGATGGAATACTGCGGGGTTTGGTCCAAAACTGAAAGAGTTAGAATAATATCAAAAGATTAGGCGCATAGAAGTTTTATCCCGGTTGACACTTGAAAATCCATGAGGACCCCCACATTTTCACAACAAAGAATTGTGGATAACTCGGTGCAATTTTGTGGATAATAATTAACTAAAGTTTTGATAGTAGACACGGTTCCTGCTCATAGATAAGCAAACCGTGGGTGGAACAATCGTAACCATAGTGATAATTGTTCCCACATAACTCTGTACGAGTAGTCTCGACATGGTGTTGAGGAGTTATGATCATAAAAGTCGTAGTGTATTATCGAAAGGAAAAAGGATTAGGGTCATGAAAAACTCGTTTTCGGCTCCAACAGATGCTACGACTTTGGAAATTTCCACCATTAAAAGGACCACCACAAGTATTCGCAACACTGCGAGCCATAAATCGTTTAAAGTTCCTGTTGAAGTTTTTGCAAATTCTCTTGAAAAGGCTGCTTCGCTACCCCCGTGTCGGACCTCGATCTGTCTCAAATTGTGGTGTGGCATGTTTAGAAAAATTCGAGAGTTGATTATAAGAATTTGGATTAAAGTCATAGACGGGCTCATCTCCAAAACTCACATTGGTACAATGCCGACAATTTCCACCATTAAACTTACCTCCACACCGACAGCACCTCGAAAACCAAGACATGTTTGAAAATTAGCGGATAAAGGGTAGAGAGAATAAGAATTAAACAATAAATAAAAAATTAAGAGGATAGAGAAGAAGTAATATAGAATTTAAAATAATACATAAGGAAAAGAAATTAAAGAAAGAAAAATATTTTTGGTAACCGATAGTCAAAGGTGCACGGTAGCTCTCTAGAAAACGCACAAAGAATCGGAGGAGCGGGTAAGCGCAAAGCGTTTTAAAAACCTTCTCCTTTCGGGTCGAAGTTCGTAAGATCGTCCCTCCTTATACCTCTTTTACAGTTTGTTAATCTAAAGGTGATCCGATTTAACAATTGACAACACGGTTATTTTCAATATTAAAATAAAAGAAAATAAAATTAGAAGTATAATATATTTTTGCATTTTTATATAAAATAAAACGAAAACTTTCACGGGGAAAGGATCTTCAAGGCTCGAACACGAACAATCCCGTAAAAATCGCTACACCTCTCCCCGGCAGCGGCGCCATTCGCAAAGAGAAAGCATAAAAAAGCACGCTAAACTAGAAATAAAGGCAACTTAAAATTCTAACGACATTTAAGATAATTAAAAACTAACTAATAACTAAAATATACTAACTAATTAACCAAAAATGACAAATTAAAATTCTAAAAACTCAAAATTCAAATTTCTAAACTAAAATGCATTAAACTATTTTTTAAAACTCGGAAAATACTTTTTTAATTTTTAAACTATTTAAAACTATTTTTTAAACTAATTAATACTAAAAATTAAATTAAAAATACTAAACTTAATCCTAAAATTTTGAAAAAATTACAAAAAATACTAGACACTAATCTTAAGGTTTACAAAGAAAAACGGACCAATAAGGTTCTACCAATAAGCTGCTAAAAATCAAATAAGCAAAATAAGCCAAAAACTAAAGTGAGTATAACAATTAAATGGTGCAAATGTTAAATGAAAAAGTCCCAAGGGCGACTGGTAAGGTGTGTGTGTTGTGTGAGGGGGGTCACAGGTTCGAGTCCTGTGACCTGCCTTTTTGTAAAATCATTTTTTTCTTTTTAAAACAGCTAAAGTTAAGCAAAAATAAACACTTTTAATAAAGAGACTTTTTGCCAAAACTTAATTATAAGCTAAGAAAAGCTCAATTTAAAATGACAGTTTTAGCTTAAAGACTTAGTTAAGACCATATGACATTTAGCTGAGACAAATTAACTAAATAAGCACTTAGAACACTAAAAAGCTAAAAACAGACTTAAACCTAACTTAATAAGCACTTAAGACTATAAATGAGCTAACAAATTAAGCTGAAAAGCTCCTAAAAACATTAAAACACTTTATTCTAAAAAGACACTTAAAGGACTTTTATCTACTTTTTAAGCTAAGATTGAGAACTAAAAAGCACTAGGATTAAGCTGAAAGTTAAAAACAGATAAAGGACTATATTCTAATAACTCAAATAAGCTAAAAATAAGCAGTTAAGCTTAGAAAAATAAGCTAGAAAGGTAAAATGAAAAGGACAGTTTGCTCTACTTCTTTTTTTTTTGCTTTTTTGAAATGAAAAGTGTATTTAAAACTTAAAATTAAGACTTTAAAACTATTTTACCAAACTTAAAAACTCAAAACAACTTGAGCTTATAATTCAATAAGCTGAATGCAACAAAAGTTAACCTAAATTAAACTAAGATTTAACATCTAATGATCTGCATAAAAAGGCTTTTAAGCACAAACCATGAAACTTCCACTACTTGACTGTTTTTAACCAGAACATTTAAAAGACTTTTTCAAAAACTACTAACCAAAAACATATTAATATTATGCATTAGACACTCATTTGAACACAAGCAACTACAACTTAAGCATTCTTTATATTAATCCAATAAATAAGCAGTTTGAAAAACACTTAGACTAGCAGACTTGAGATTTAGATAAAACATAATTCAAGACTTAACAAAACTAAATTTAAGCTTAAGAAAACTAGATTATAGACTTAATAAGAGCTTATCAAAACTGATTTAGGAACCAAAATCAGTTTGCACACTAATTTACCATATCTAAATGTCTTATCCCAAACACCCCTTTAGAAGATGGATGCAAACTTTTAAGCTAAAACAGATCTAAAAAAGCCCTAATTTGCTAAAACAGATGAAAAACCAAGCATATTAATAACAAATAAGCAAATACTTAAGGAAAATAAGCATTAAATAATAAGCTAAATCTATAAGCAGTTTTACCTAAAAACAGAACAGTTTCAAAACAAGCTATATCTAAACTAAAAACTAGACATATTAAGCTACTACTAGACATAATAAGCATAAAAACAACAATGATAAGCACTAAATAAGCAGATAAGCAATGTAACAGAAATTAAGCTAAAAAAAGTAAAAGAACATGTACCTTGATCCCAGCTCAAACAGGGATCAAAATTGCTCAACATAGCTTAAATCTACAAGCTAGCTTAAAGAATAAGCTCTGAATAAGCCCTGTAAGCCCTTCCGAGTCTGGCTTATCTTCCAAATGGCTTATTCAGTTATTTTGAGTTAATTTTCAGAGAAATGCTTATTCAATTGAGCATTAGGAAAGCTAAATTAAACAAGCAACAGCTTAAAGAGTAAATGAGAGCTTATTAGGTAATTTCTAAACACATGTATAACCAATTTGCATAAAACTTAAACATTGAATTTAATACACAATATAAAAGTAAATTGAATTTTTATTAATAGAAAATAGATTACATGCTTTAAAATGAAATTGCATTAAGAAAATTACAATAAGCTGAAAATTACACTAAAAGCTACTAAAAAACTACTTAAAAACTACCCCCTCTTCTGTGTGAAATCCTCTATCTATTTATAGTGAGGAGGGGAAGCTTCAAGGTCTTTAGGAGCGTCTTCAGTCTTCAATCGCGTCCCTTGATTTCCAAATCCATCATCATAGCCCTTGGATCCTCTCCACGTCTTTGTAGCTAATAGGAGTGCTTAGGATTGCCAACGTGGCCTGTTGTGATGTCAGAGACGCTACGTTGGCCTTCTAGAAGGGATGGGAGCATGTGTAGGGAGATGAGTTTACCCTGTGTAAACTGTACTTGTGTAAAAACGGGAGGGAGATGATGAATAGTAATATTTGACCAGGTTTATAACTTTAACTTGGACCCAGGGTATTGGTATTGCGCTTGGGTTATTTTTCTTGGGCTTGGACAGATATGGATACGGGATTAAATGGATTTTGATCTTGGACTTTTGTTTTAAGCTTATATTTTTAGACAAGGCTCCTTATTATCCAAGAGTTAATGGGCTGACCCGGCCCACAAAACGGGTACGGGTTGGCCCATTAAAGATGAATATGCCTTCGGCTTTGTTATCCCACGCTCTTCCAATCTCGTGCTCGGTTTTGTCCATTTTGACATCGTTTTTGTCCATTTTTGATATATCCGTTACTTGCAAGACATAATTCACAAAACACACATATACAATGTATTTTTCATATATTATTGATCATTTAAGCTCGTTTTTATAAGGAAAGTTGATATGTGATTAAACACATATCACACCACCACAAGGATGCTCAAAGCAGTCAACAGAATGTTTAATCACTAGATCGCATTACTTCTTGCTCCTCTAAAGAAGCTTATTTGGAAGACGGTTTCTTCTATCTTCTAATATGAAAATATACAACACTAATGTAAACATGCAATGCAAGATATTATTTTTAAATCGTGTAATGCTTTATCGATATGAATCAAAGTATTACAAAATGTTATGGATCACACTTGTTGAATGACAATGTAAGATTACTTTTTGAACAAGTAAACAGGATAGATTATCAAGTTTACAAGCGAACTAATATAGACCCGCTGATAGGATCACCTGACTAATGTGTAAGTTCGACAAAGTAGTAAATGCACTATAATAACGACAACAATAATAAGTTATAGAATTTACTACAACAAACATTCCCTATTGTTAATACAAATAATGTCTAAAAACGTTATTTATATTTTTCGACTTCTTTATGTTTTGATAATCACAAAATGTAAAAACATTCTATGTAAAATTAAACGTAAACAAGTTATTAGTCATAAATTTTCATTTCGACGTAAATCACTTAAGGTATGAACAAACAAATGATTAATTTTTTAAATGATCAAAGTAATACATTTTTGTCCTAAACTTTACATTTTTATAAATGTAACAAAACTTTTTTACAAAAATACATTAGACAAAATATTTTTGTAATTAAAAGAAATATTTTATTCAATACATATTTAAAATCAGGTTTTCCTCCCTAAAAACAGAATAACCTAAACCAGAAAACATTTTCCCATAATAGGACAAAATGGGGAGCGTCCTAGTCTGGCCGCCCCCTGATAGGTTGGGCGGCCCCCTTACCAATAAGGGTTCGCTAGGCATAGATAAGGGACCGCCAGGCTTACTAGTCCCCATCATTGCGTATAAGTAGTGGACTGTTCCCACATTATTTTTCACCTATTTGCGCATAATTTCTTTCTGTTTTAAATCAGCTTACATATTTTCTTAGCTTTGATCATTTAAATTATATAAACATTTGTTTAAAAGTGATCCAATCTTCCCTCTCCAAGTACAAGAGAAAAGTACTCGTAATCGTCAAGATACGAAGTATTGCAGATTAGTTTATGCATATGTAAAGTTATCACGATCTTGTTGTAATTTGTACATCAACCAAATCATTTTCATTCTTGTGTATTAGATAAATCGGATAGACCGTGTTAGTATTTTTAAGTGTAAAAATACGTGAGTGAGCGGTTAGTATTTTAGTCCTCAAAATACGATTGTGAGTGGTAGATTGCTTACAGCTAAGATTAGAACTCGACATTTAGCTTAGTGTTGGAAATTTGTGTAAGAGGAGATTCGTTACCAAACCACTATAAATCTATGTGTCATGGTTTGATCTTTCTGTCTCTATACTTTCATTTTGCACTTTATATTTCATAGTTAATATTCTTTGTGTATATATATTTATTGTGTACAATTGATCTCACGTATAACTCGAATCTAAGCTTTTATAATCAACGACAATTAAATTTTGAAAAGCGGTAAACTATTCAACCCCCCTTCTAGTTTCCACACCTATTTATAGTGATACGAGGTTGATCCTTTAGTGGAGGTAGGTGAGACGTGTCAAGAATCCTGTGGTTGAAGTACGTCTGCATTTAATGCACGTTCATTCTTGAAAACATCCCGCCCATACTTTTGTGAACAGTTCTGCCAATTATTCACATCTTTTACCAACTTGTACTTAGGTGGACTTTAATTCGAAAGACACTTTTGTCCCGCCATTTGGCTTTATCGAATTATCCCGCCTAAACTCACTTGGAGATAAGAACTAAGTTCAACTTGTTTATCTCAAAGAGTAATAAGATCATTAGGGTATTGCCACCCCTGACTCTCTTCAAACCTTTAGTGTATTTCATCTACATACCAATTGATATCCATCCCAGCTGACGAGTATGTCTTCAAGTAATCTTTGACTTCCTTGACGATGTCTTTTACTTGAATACGTCTAAGGTTGCTCGTTGAAGCTGTGCTTCAGCGAGTCCTTTCATTGCTCGCTGATGTTCATCATCGAGTCTTCAATACTTAGCCTAATTTTTGTTTAAATATAGGCAGAGACAATTGAGCACTCAATTGACGCAACAATCTTCTTTTATTTGAATATAAATTATGCTAAGTGAACATTATTGTAAGTGAGTACACATCTTCTTCTTACACATAATTATAACAAGAAAATTGACAAAAGAATTTATTCATTGATACATTACAAATCAATTCATCGCTAGACCATCTAAATTCTTTTCAACAATCTTCCTAGCTTCTACAACATCAGGCCTACTCTCAATCACCCAAATCATTTCATCAAACATTTCTTGAGCAATCATTGAATCTATCTTGATTGAGTTCTGAATCATGATCAGTGGAGGAGTGGTTGCCAGATTAAACTTACTTTTTCTTTGAAAGAACAAATCAAAATTTCTGTTGTAAAGAAAAATCCCAGCTTCAGGTTCTTTGATTACTTGCCTAGCTAATCCAGTAGTGATTCCCTAAGGAAGAGTCAAGTTCCCGTGCATCCCATCTACCACTATATCTTCTTTGACAAACACCTCCCTGAACTAATTCAATTCTCCTCTTCCTTTTTTACTCAGCTGGAGGGAGTTCAAAGTCAACGAGTTGTGGAGGTGGATAGATGTCAAGCTTGTCCCTTCCATTCGGTTTTCATGTCCCTACCTAGCCTTAAATTTATAGACCTTCATTTCAATGAATTCGAGGGGCCATTGCCTCCCGAGCTCTTCAACCAAAACCTTGACTCCATTTTTATTAACAACAACCGTTTGACATATTTGATCCCTTCAAATTTAGGGTCGAGCGATGCTTCTGTGGTGGTTTTCACTAACAACAATTTAGGAGGATGCCTCCCACCAAGTATAGCCAATTTTGCTAATACCATAGAGGAATTGTTGCTCATCTAACACAAATTTATCGGGGTGTATGCCGTATGAAGTAAGGTGGCTCTACAAGTTAAGGGTACTGGATGTGATTTCTAATTATGGGGTCTTAACGAGTTGAGCTTTTAACGAGCTACTCGAGCTAGAGCTCGAGCCTACAAGTTGTCAAGCTCGATTCGAGCTCGAACAAAAGATCATGCTCGTTTAGATCAACGAGCCGAGCTTTTAAAAGGCAATATTCGGTTTGGCTCGTTCAAAAGCTCGTTTAGTTACTCGAGTCAAACGAGCCGATCGAGCTTATCGAGCTTAACGAGTTAAACGAGCTATGTAACAATTCGTATTTTTGATCAATGAACGACGTCATTTAATTCACTATTTTTTTTTCTCGTACGCGTCTGCTTTTAATTTTAATTATTACGTTAAATCACGTAAACTAAAAATCACCAATCAACGTAAACGGGCACCAAACGAATTAAAGTTTTCGTCAATAAAGCAATATATTATTTTTACTAAAGTAATAATTTACTTATTATGTTTTATTTTTATTGGTTACGTAAATTGGTTACGTTTCGCAAAGTATAAATCACCCAACCATGTATTTTATAAGATGATCATAGCATATCTAAATCGATATATAGTGTTACTTAATTATTATGTCTATTGTATATACTTTATCGAAAATAGGCGTTATTGAGAGGTATGATATATGAAATGACTTGACACTTGATAGTATATGTTTTGTTAACAGGTTTATATGAAGCTTACGAAAGCATAACAAATGATGTTTAGCAACATCTTAATAAAGGTTTAAATTAGATAAAAAAAACTAATCTCAATTGTTTGAACTTTTTATATTTGGGAAAGCCTAATAATACTATATGGAAAGTGAGGTAAATATACATTTCACAAGACTCGTGTTGGTGTCTTACATTTATATCATGTCTTAGTCTCACATATACTGATAAAGATAATTGGCATGTGTTGGAAAGTGATTACACGATTCTAAGTGATATTCGACTACTTTAATTATTTTAACTCTACTGATGTGATAAACCCCAACAAGCTTGACGTCATTGAAGAGAAGATCTTTATTATGCTTTTAAGAATAAATGGTGAACTCGTTCTATATCTCCAAAGAAGCCAAAGAGTGTCTTGGGCTATAACTTGATGTATGACGTGAGAGGGCTTAAGCATGACTCTATCTCATAGGTTAATTGCATCTTCTAGACTTAAAACAGTTAAATTGGAGTATGAACATGTACATGTTTGATATTATGGTATACATGTTATATATTGAATATGTAGAACATCAAATCAATTAATCTATTGAATTGATAGTTCAACCAGTCCAATCAATTTGCTTGTCTAAAAAACCGTTGGGTTTTACACCATTTTCAATAGTTTCTTTTAGTACATAAAAGATACGTGATATACCAAATACTAAAACATGAAAACGTTTATACATAAAACGTGAAATTAACAACGCGATTATCTAGCGACAAACAGATGTAGTTGTAATATTGTGGTTAAGTGTTTCGTGTAACGTTTATACATAAACGTGCAAATATCTAAATGTATCAAAGAACATATAAAAACAATTAGTGAAACTGAAAATAAAGCATTGCATTAATTATGAGATAACTAACAATGCACGTTATTCCGATAGTAAAACTGCCCAGCACGCTAGAGTTAGAGTGTTCTAGCCAAAAATTCCTCTAGCTCCATCTGAAGAAGATATGTTCCATTTTAAACTAAAGAGAAAAAAAATCCTTGTGCGCCTTAACTTTGCGATGACTATCAATAAAGCTCAGGGCCAAACAATTCTAAATGTGGGTATATGTCGGACTTTGTTTTCTCGCATAGCCAACTTTATGTCGGGTTTTTCTAGATGTTTTACGTGATGGATCACATGCATTGTTAAGTTATCTCATAATTGATGTAAATGCTTTATTTTTAGTTTTGCTATATGTGTTTATATGTTCTTTGATAGATTTTAAGAACTTTCCTTTGAGTTGAAGTATCGCATGTTACAACATTTTTCAATTATACTTGATATTTTCAAGTTTCATGTATAAACGTTACACGAAACACTTAACCACAATATCAGAACTATGTTTGTTTCTCGCTAGAAAACCCCGTTGTAAGCACACGTACTCGCCTAATTTTAATGATGTGTGAAACACAATTGTACCAATCGATTATTAATGTGTTAGAATTTTAATATGAACGGGTTTTCTACAGACTAATTGGCCATTTGGATCTCAAATAGGCCTTGGCCTATCAATTTGTGTTTGTTTTCAAATTAAAAATATATATATTTCCATCTCTACATATTAAAAAATTGATTAAATATTCAGCTCACAATATAAAAGTATATTATGAATCATTTAGTATTTTTGAAATAACATGGTTGCGTAAATTTCAAGTATCTCGATAATAAAATTTTCTGTTAGGATTATGAAAAATACTCGGTCACCCCCGTGTATCGTTTAGCATAGCATAGCTCGTAGTTAGAAAGTAAGTGTATGGCTCTCGGTATTGGGCCGGGTCTTTTACCCAAATTCTTAAACTTGAAAAAAGATAAGAGTAACTAACATAATTTAAAATACTATAGCTTCTGTATGAGCGTGATGTGACTAACCATTATTTTAACTATCATTTATATGGTTATTTTATATGGTCTTCGCACCCTAACCTCATGTATTGGTGTATATTGTGATAGTGTGACACGTCACCAAATGCTTGGAACTGACTCTGAACCTCTGGGTAGTACTAATCCAAGGGAACCCAGGTTTTCTAGCTATGAATCTATTAATAAACATTTAGGTGACTCAGTCTATAAAGAACGACATAACTTCAACTGATTAAGAACACAAACTCATGCTATTCTTTCCCTACTTGGTAAATGATGCTGAAACACTTTATTGGACATTAGAGATTTACAAAAAACAATACCTCTTTCACAAGGTCACTCAGAGCAGGGCACACCTAGACAGCCAACTGCAGTGCATACCAGGTAGGACTTCTTTTCTTTCAAGTGTCTACAAGTATCTAAAACAAACCTGCAAACGAATACAACAGAATTTTCAGGATAACTTTCATAATTACATATCATGAAGGTTAATAACCATGATATAGACCTGTATAGCATAAATTATGATTTGTACATAGCAGAACGATTCAAGTTGAAGTTTAAGCAAAAGAACGACCAATTACATATAAAATATCCAATAGACTGAACGTCAACACTTCTGCCTTAATCAAAACTATGATTGTAAAATAGTAATGAGATACCTGTTAATATCTGTCACATCAGAACTGAAAATCCATTAGAATCTGTAAAAGGAGCCAATCACCAAAGGATATTTTGGCACTAAGAGACATAAAAAGTGGTATGTGAGTGAAAAGACATCTCGCTTTCATGGGCTACACTTGACACAAATAGTCCACTGAACATGGAGTTAAATCACATACCAAAATTTATTACTTGTTGAAATTTAATTCTAAACAAAAACACATCATATAAAAGATATATAAAGGGAGTTGATGGTACCAGAATGAAACTATTAGCAGTGGTAGTCCTGTAGTAATGATTGATAGTCTTCAACCCACCAACGTAACAGAGTAGAGACAGTCAGCTGCCCCTCGTGTTCGGCTTTTGTAAAATCATGTAGCCAAATAAGCATAATGGAGTAAAGATAACACTTGCATAGTCTAAAAAGCAATACTAAAATGTTCTGTTATTTTTAACGATCATTATGGGTAAAGCTAACATTTACCACGGTCTCATGTCCTCCCAGCCCTATAGTATCTGTAATTAATAATGTACTAAAGATCTGGAATCTTCACTCTTTGAGAAATCCAGCTGTAGAAAAACATTCACAAGTACCAAATAGCAGCTGTTAATGATAAACAAGGATCATATCATGTACAATATCACACGCCAATCACAACCTTCTTATATTCAAAATCAATAATACTCAGGTTGTTCATTCTGGAGTAAACAATAGAAAAGTAATGAGAAATTGAGAAAGAAAAAAATAGAACCATTTAGCTGTTCTTTATACACTTATCAAACATCTGAATCTCCTTCCTAAACATAAAAAAAGAAGAAGAAAAGATAAATGTTATTTTCACAAAGCACACACAATAATTTGGAGATGAAATTAATAAATAAATTTCCAATGCGGACGGGGAGCTCATTTTGCAGTCCTGAATAGTTGACTTCCAAGTGTCACAACCGGGGTACCTTCCCCCATGATTGTTGTCAAGCTCATTTCTTTTTCAAGTATTCGATCGAGTTCCGATAATATATAACTCATTGTTGGCCTTCTTTCATTAGAAACTTCAACACATCGAACTATCAACTAGATATACTCTTCCATACCTTCAGCTGTGAAACTGTTCCCAAGCCGTGGATCAATAATACTAGATAAAGTACCTGCTTCTTGATGGTTATGTACCTTTTAAAGCAACAAAATCAAGATTATATAACAATTGAACAGCCACATGGAAACATATACAAATAGTGCTCATTCAACAATATTTACTCTCATTCATTGATCGTGTCTAATCAATATCGAAAAATCACAAATTATCACTGATAACCGTAAACACAACCACGCACCATTTACCATCTGATTTCAGCATATGAAGATAAAGGGAAACAAATTTTCAAGGGATCAATCTCGATTACCTAATATTTAAGCTAAATCTATGCAGATATAAAGCAAATGGCATACCATGTTTCTTCATGGCGTCAACTTCATAGGCAGTAGGCGGCACTTCCTTCATAGTCGCCATTCTTATACCATTCACGTCATCAAACTCGGTTGTTCCTTGAAGCCATTTTTTGAATGATTTCCTACATGAATCAAACATATTATAGGAACGATAAGCATAATTAATTATAACCAAAGCAACTTAGTTTATTATGAAACTGATGCTTAATAATGAACGACATAGGCATTAACGCTAAACTTGGAATGAGTAATGCTATATCCTCCTAATCTATCCTCCGATTCTCTTTAATTTTCTAGTCCTTTCATTGATTTTACCATGTGTAGTGACCATGTAATTAGGGGGATAAATCATTTCTTAATTGGTATTTATAGATGCCATAAAATAAAAAAAGAAATGATCTTATCGTTGCCATTATCTGTATGACGACCATTTTGATAACTTGTAGAGGCAAACTCTATGTATTCACCTTAATACAAAAAAAATGGATGTCAAATTTTTTAGCAAAGGTAATCACAAATAAGATTCATATACTGTAACTGGTAATAATATTCCACTTTAACAAATATCTAGTTAGTCAATATAACGATGTCTCAAAGATGTAATGCTGATAAAACATATTTACCATTAGTTTGTGTAGGAGAGGAAACACCTTTTGGTTTCTCAGCGGATGCGTTTCCAGGCCATGTTTCCAAAGGGTGAATAACCAAAGTGCTTAGATTCTCCCTAGGAATAAAAAGAGCATCTGCTTTAGGTCTGCTCGTTGTCTCTTCCTCGTCACTAAAAAATGAAACCTGCAAATGAGACAGTATTTGAGACTACTGATTCTTTTGTATAGATTATCAGAACAAAATACCAAATGGAATACATAATAGTAAAAGCCCTATATCAATCGTATGATCCTTACAAGAGGAGTCAACGCTTTTGGTACGCAAACGTTCTTTATATCATAATTATACATTAGTACTTAACAACTCCTACACTATACTTGAAAATGTTAAACCAGTATTATCTAACCATTAAGTGGATAAAACCAGGTATGCAAAACTAATATTAGGGATCCACTACAACTCAGACAAATAAGTTCAATAAACACAATGAATTAACCTGCATCAACCCCATGATCTTAATTTCCTCCCCAACTTTAATCATCGCTTGTTTAACACGACCAGTAGCAACAATAGTACCACGTCCCTACATAGAAAACAATTATGATATGAGGTGTATTATTAGGCCTTTTAGGTTTTATTTCAAAACAAATAAACATTAGACATTCAGTTAAGGGTACCAACAATTACAGTCTTTAGTTTAATATACATGGTAATCATGTCAAAGTTCAGTAAGCTTATGAGACATAAGCCTAAAACCAAATAAGCTATAAGCCACAATCAACCCCTAGATTCATCACGCCAAACCTAGTACTAAACCAAAAAAAACACAATTCAATCAAAACCAATAAAAAAACATAACCAAAAACTCATGAAACTCACCTTTAGTACTCTATTAAAACCTTGTTCACGACTAAACACAAGTGTAGGAAGATAGCCATTAGAAACCATAACATACAGCTTCATCATAAAGAACTATAAACACAAAATCACGATTGGTATATGACTGCAATATACCTTTTATCGTTGATGGCAAATGCATCTTAGACCTTATGCTGACTTTCGCATCAAAAAGCTCGAATAAATTAACCTTTTTTACAAAACATTAAAATCAAAAACACTATTCCTAGGGTTAATTTAATTGAATGTCAGGTGGAAGATGCAATCAAATGGTTGGAAAGTTAATCAAATGGGTGAAGAAATATTAAGGTGTGATAGAGTCGCTAAAGATTAAGGAAGGAGGCAGAACTGGAGAAAGTGGTACGATGGAATAGGGAAAACAAATTTTAATCTGATTTCAATTTTGGGTGAGAAAAAGGGAAAACAAATTTGGGGAAAATAATTTTGGGAGGGGCGGGAGAAGTATTAATCTAATTTCGTTTTGGAGGGTTGGAAGGCATTTCAATTTTTTATAAAAAAAACGGATGCCTCTAAACTAAACATGTCTTTCATTAGCAACCTACAATTAATCATGTATGTCTATGGTTTAGTGTGACCATATATGACATTTGGTCACACTGTTCAAGTGTGTGACATATATTTGTCACTTTTAAATGTATATCGTGACTAATGCTTCAAACTTACTTTTCAGTTGTCACACATTTCAAATTCATATGTGGCTAAATATTCTGCAAAAAATAGCAGTCACTTTTAAATAATGTGTGACAAACTTGACTATATGATTTAGCCACATACATAATTACTTCATGTGACCACATATGGATTTTGGTCACACTGTTCAATTGTGTGACATATATTTGTCACATATGTATATATATAGTGTGACTAATGTTTCAAACTTATTTGTATCTGTCACACGTCCCAAATTATAAGTGACTAAATAATCAACAAAAAATTACCAGTTAAGTCTAGTCACATAAATATTCAAATGTGTGACAATGAAATTCTGAAATGGTCACACAAAATGAGTTCAAGTGTGGCTGTTTATTTTATCCTAGTACATTTAGTCACATAAATATCTGACTGTGTGGCCGTTCAAAAAACAGCATGTGTGACGAAATCCCAGATTTGTACTAGTGCACCCACTATCTTAAGTGTAAATTTAGTCCCCAAATGAATAAACATTCAGCGAGTCATTGATCTTAAGAGTTCTCAAGAGAGATAAAGATAAGTGTCTCCAATTTTACTAAAGGTATTTAGGTGAAGTCCTTGTTTTAATATGAAGATGATGGACTCAGTAAGATATCTGAGATTTAACAATGTCTCACTGACTTACTTAATCTAGTCAACATCAAAGACATTGAGAAATAAGATACTTAGAAAATAAGCAGAAAAACACTTATCGTATAAGAGTTCATATAAAGGTAAGAATAATTGTCAACATTGTTTTATTAAGTGGGATTTGACACATTCTAATAATAAAAATATTAATATAAGTTGGTAGCAATGTATTACATAGTTAAATGCTTGACACGTCCCTATTAGCCATGAGTATCCACGTCGATCTTTGTCTATAAAGCTGTCTCGAAGATGCTCATCTCTTGAAATTAATGTGATACACATTAAAAAAAACATATAAAGATGTATAAGTTCTTACTTAAATGCCTACTTTGGTTAGTATTTAAGTTAGCAAAGAAATCGCTATATTTGGTCCATTTCAACCCTAGATTTAAGATGGTTTTTCCATAATCAGTCTTTGTAATCTTACTGATTGTTTTCTTGTCGGCTTTTAAATTATATTCAAGTGCCATAAAGTGTTTAACATCACTTTAAAGAGAAAAACAGTCTAGTTTTGGGATGCGTTGATTTAAGGGGACCAAAATATGTGACTTTTCAAATCTGAAATCCTTGTCCCAAATTGCATTAGCAAAAATTGTTAGAAAATTTTATGCGCAGGTTCTACACCCTATGCCCACCCCATGCCTATGCTAGTACTATAGGTCCTGTGACACACATTAGACCATATTCGAAGACCTTGCTTCCTATGTAGAGGTTTGTGATCGTTGCTACAGTTTTCGTTGTAATATTAGTGTTTTTAACATATAAATCAACTTCGGATGATCTGTTACGGATTACATATGAATAAGACCAAGATGAATCCTAATAACAAAAAATTTTGCCTCTCAAATTTTCATTCTTAAAATAGATAATATTTTCAAATAAAATAATGTACTTAAAAATTAATTGTTTACTTTGTAGTTTAGGTTGGTTTGCATGTAAACAGGTCTTCCTCAATATGTAAACTGGTTTTCATCTATGGTTGTTTTGCAAGCTCTTTATTTGATTGGATTGTGTTGGATAGAAAATAATTTTGCCTATTAACATTATTTATTTTTTTCAACATCTTTACGTTTTGATAATCACAAAATATAAAAAATTCAAGTAAAATTAAAGGAAATCTAAGTATTAGTTGTAAATTTTTATTTCGAAAAATTTAATCATCCTAAGGTATGAATAAATAAATCGCTTAATGCATTTTTATGGATCAAAGGAAAATTTTATTCTACGTCACTCTTTATAATATGTTAGTAAACATTTTTATTAATCCATAACAAAACATTTTATAAATTAAAAGTAATATTTTATTTCAAAATAAAACATTTTAAAATTCAAATTATCGGACCTTCAACGGCTAGAAAGTTTTAGAAAAATCCCCCTACACAAAAAGGAACAAACTGGGATGGGCCTAGTCTAGGGCGGCCCCCTTAAATACACCGGCGGCCCCCTTATCTTTAAGGGGAACCGCCCTTAATGAAGACCGCTTACTCCAGTATGTCCTTAAATTTGGACCTTATTCTTTCTGATAAAAACATCCAATAATCTCATTAAATTTCTTTGATTATTTAATACATACAATGTTTGTTTCCAAGTGATCCAAGCCTCAAATCTACAAGTGCAAGGAAACAAGATAAGTCCTACATAAGTGAAGAAGTATGTAATCATTTGTGTATTGAGTGCATTCTTATTGAATCTATATTATAACTTCGTAATTCATTTTAAATCTTGTAATGTTGCTGTAGGTTGTAGATCCAGGTAAATTGTTGTGAGTATAGTTGGATCTTGGTGATCTTTCTAGTAGTGTTGTTTGGTGTGATTATAGTAGTCGGATGGTGAAGTAGTGGTGTGAAGAAAACTATGGTGTGAAGAAAACTAAGGTGTGAAGAAGTTGTGTAGTCGTGATCAAGTCGTGAAGCAAAGTTGTGTAGTGAAGTTGTGTAGTTGTGGTAGATTGGTTCTAGCTAAGATTAGAACTCAACATCTAGCTTGGTGTCGGAAATTCAAAGATAAGCGAAAGTTGTGTAAGGTTTTCTCCGCCATAAGAGAGCTTGTTGACATAGTGAAGAAAACTCTCGAGTTAGGTGCTCGAGGAGTGGAGTAGGGCGAAGAGGTGCTTCATTGCCGAACCACTATAAATCCTCGCGTTGTGGTTTGATTGTTCTTACTCTTATCTCTTGTCTTACATTATTCTTCCATACTATCCTATTAATTGTTTAGATAAGTATATTGTTCATATTGTCGCAGTGTTGTTTCACATAAAGTCGAATTAGTATTTCTTACAACACTTTTAAAACTTAAATTATAAAAGCGGTACAAAACTATTCAACCCCCCTTTCCCCTTCTAAGTTTTCCACAATTTGGTATCAAGAGCACGTCAAAAAAAGATTTTTTAAATTAATATTGTATTTTAAAACTTTAATCATTCAATGGAATTGAAAAATATTTAGAAGGGCAATTATGCATAGACCACCAATATTTGAAAGTGATGGATTTATTTATTGGAATAAATAGATTCGAAACTTATGTGAAGTCAATTGATCTAGTTCTTTGGCATGTTTTCCGATGGTGATTTTCCTCTATTCAAAATATTCGTGTAAACCAAAAAGGATGAAGTTGACCTTTTCATAAAAACCAAAACGATGAATCTTAATAAAGAAATTTGCAAAAAAATATTGAATCTAAAATGGTAATTTATAATGCTTTGCACGTTATATGAAAGAATTTTTATGTGTACAAACCGCAAAAGGAAATTTGGCATGTACTTATACTTAATCATTCATCAAGGTAATAATCTAGTCAAAGCTAACAAAATAGTTTATCTTGTTTCAACAATTTGAACAATTTATCCGATTCGAAAGAGGAGTCAATAGATAATGCAATTGCTAAATTTTAACAATATTTTTACTAGTCTAAAAAGCACTTGATGAAGGGTTTTCTAGCAAGAATGTAGTTAGGAAATTTCTTGTGCATACATCCAAAATGGCGCGTCGAAAGTCACGCAATTGAAGAATTCAAAGAATCTAACACCTTACCTCTTGCGAACTAATTGGAAACTTGATAGTTTATGAAGAAGTGATAAAGAAAGATTTCAAAATGGTCAAAAGGCAAGAAAGAAAACAAGTAGATCTCTGCATTAAAAGGTGAAAAAGGAAGTAAGTGATGAAGATAGCTCAAGCTCCGTATAGTTGAGGGCGAAGAGTATGCTATGGCCGTAATGGAATTTCAAGAATTTCTTCAAGAGACGAGGGAGGATTGGTAAGACATACCAAGAGGTGATTGAAAAAAAAACATTCCAAAATAGTAGAAACTGATGGTTATGGTTAATAGTGTAGAAGAAATATTTTAGATGTGGTTTCAAAATTCACTCATAGGAGATTGTCTCAAGGTCGCACCATAGAACAACGATCAAATGTGAATTTATTGGGGAGCATGGAGCGAAATTTGAGAAGTTGTTGTTGGAAAAGACTAAAGATGAAACTTGTCTTGTAGTCTAGTGTCCCGGCGAAATATGCTTAGGTATTGGTTCCGATGAGTGGATTAAAGATAGTGGATGCTCAAAACACTTGACCGGTTTATCGAATGTTGTTTTCTTCATTCATATCGTTCTACAGTAGGTTTCTTTTTTTTTGGGAGCAACTTTCTCGGTAAAATTATAGGCAAAATGTACGGAGTTTTATAGTCTCCATATTATTGATTTATGTTGTGCACGGACATATAACTTGCTTAGTGTAGGAAAATAGTGTGATAATAAATGCACAAAGTAATATTTACGAATCATGTTAGCGAAAATTCAAAGAAGAAAAGGTTATAGGTAATGGAATTAGGAAAAGTGGAATATATGTAATGAAACTAGGAAATAATCGGAAGACAAAATATGCCTGGAACCATTAGACGAAAACTCCCACCACTATGGATATGAGATTTGGTCACGCTATTTATGACAACTAATTCATATCATTAGCATCTAAAGTAATTAGTTAGAAAATCTACCCATACTTTAAATACGACCGGCATTTTTAATGATGCTTGGCAAAATTAGAAAGCAATACTAATGCAAGTCACAAGGCTAATATATAGTTTACAACAACTAGATTGTTTAGAATATTTCCACGGATTTGTTTTGGACCCTTCCGCCTTTCAAAGCTTTGGAGGGAAATCGTTAACCTTAGTAATCATAGATGAATCATTCTCGATTTATATGGACTTGTTTTTTTGCAATTAAAACCAAAGACCTTCAAAAAATTCAAAATATTTAGAAAAATGATCCAAACAACTTGTGGTTGTTCCTTTGTATCAATTAGAACTGATAATGGTCGGAATTGATATTGATGTACAATTCGAAAACTATTGTGATTTATATTGGGTGTCTACAATTTTTCCGCTCATCTTATTCCATATCTAATGGGGTGTAGAAAGAAAAAAATCGCATCTACAAGAAATTGAGTAGAACCTTGTTATTTGAACAATCCTATTCCTCATATTTTTGGTGTATGCGGTCGCTACGTCAATCCTATATAAATTATAAAAGTGTCCTTTAGAAGTATTTTAGGAAAAACTCCATACGAGTTTTAAGAAGGTAGGAAACCAAACCTTCACTATTTTAAATATTCGGAAGTAAATGATTTTTCTTTAACTACAATTAGGATTCATCACCAAGTTTGACCAAGTCGTTCGAAGGTGTTTTCCTTGGATTTTCGCAAAATAGTAAAGCTTACACAATACTTAACAAACAAACAATAAAAGTTGAAGAGTCGTTGAATGTAACTTTCAATGAAACTCCCCCCTCGCCTAAAACATCACCATTGGAAAATGATGAGTTAGTCGAAGAAGAAGCTATTGAGGTTAGTAAAATAAAACCCATAGGCAATGATCTTGAAGACATTTTATTAGAAAATAATCAAATTGTAAATATTAAAGAATCTAAACTCATCCCTAGAAATTGTTATTGGTAATCTAAAATCAAAGAATCTTAGGTCGCAGCTCATCCCCCCAGACAAAAGCAATTTCTTTTGCTTTTTTCAACAATAAAACCTAAATATATAAATGAGGCATTAAAAGATAAAAATTGGGTAATGGCCATGGAAGAGGAACTAAACCAATTTAAAACAAATGATGTTTGGAAACTAGTCCCAAATCCTATGGATATGACCATTATAGGAACAAAATAGGTATATAGAAATAAACTTGATGAAAATGGCGTCGTAAACTTGAATCTAAGCTAGGTTAGTAGCTCAAGGTTATAATCAACAAGAAGGAATTGATTATGACGAAACCATATGCACCTGTAGCTAGTGACTAGAGTACATAAGAATACTTTTAGTTATGCTTTCACACGGGATTTTACAAATCTTTGATTTAAACCGAGAAAAGAATTGTATCTTTCGCGGGATTTTACAAAATCAAGAAGAAACCGTAAAAATAAAATTTGCTTGTTCGGTCCTCTGCTAGTTCGGTTCACTGGTTCGGTTCTCAATGAAGTTACTAGTTCGGTCCTTAGCTAGATCGGTTCTGTCTAGTTCGGTCCTGTCTAGTTCGGTCCAAACAGAATTAAACTCGTTCGGTTCACTCGTTCGGCTCCAAAAGAAAAACCACTCGTTCGGCTCCAAAAGAAAAAACCACTCGTTCGGTTCACTCTAGTTCGATCTTCACTAGTTCGATCCTCACTAGTTCGATCCTCACTAATTCGATCCTCACTAGTTCGATCCTCACTAATTCGATCCTCACTAGTTCGAAACTAAACCACAAATAAACCGAATAGAGAAAGAAAGAAAGAAAGTGAAGAGAGAAAAATATAAGCTTTTAACGCCAAACCAAGAAACACGAATAAGATCACAACGAAACCACACAAAAAATACAAACACTAAACCCACCCGTGGCTCTGATAACAATTGTTATCCCGAAAGCTTAATCCATTTCACAACATAAGCTATACCAATAAGCAAAAAGGCTAGAAAGATAGAAAGAAAAGTTGGAAGATTTATTAGAGAGAAACTAGAGAGGTGGAAGATTACACACACACACACAAGTGAATGAAATGGTAACCAACACCCTCTCCATGTGTGGAGAGGGTTCTATTTATACCCTTGAGCCATGAATGGCATGTGGGCTTTCTAACTTGGGCCGGGCTTGGCTTTTCTTGGGCTTTGAGCCCGAAACATGGACAATATTGGATTACAATCCAAGCCCGTTGAACCCGACTAGCCTATTACTTAACAAGACTAATTACGACTAATAAGACCGATAACATTCTTGTTCGACTTATATAAAATTAAGGCTAACACATGTCAACAAGCTTTATGGATGAAACAAGCTCTCATAGACTATGGCGTTAGGTTAGATGACATTCCAATAATGTGTGATAACAAAGGGACTATAGACTTAAGTAAGAATCCTGTTCAACACTCACGAACAAAACACATTGAGATTCGCCATCACTTCCTTCGCGATAATGTTCAAAGAGGAAATATCTCTATAGAAAAGGTCTCATCGGAAGACAACATAACCGATATTCTAACTAAACCACTTAAACGTGAGCCTTTTAACTACTTACGTCTAGGTCTAGGAATGATGGAACAAATTGATTAAGTTTTCGGCATAATAAAGATCAATGAACCATTTTTCAAAAATCTGAGAATTTTTTTTAATAGGGGGTGACCCCCTTAATTCATAAAGGGCGGGCCCCTTAATTTTAAGGGGACCACCCAGACTTTAAGGGGACTACCCACCTGACTGACAATTTTTTTCCCTCTGTGTCTAGGTTTCTATTTTACACAAAATCACAAGATTGGGAAAAGTCTATAGGCAAACTTTTACAAATTCTCCTATCCAAATGCATATCTCATTATACATATATACAATAATCCCAATCTATTATTTTCCAAAAAGTCTTTCTCACAACTAGAAGCACATGAAAATCAATTTTCACATATTATTGAGAGATGCTAAAAACATTTTTCACATATGCATAATATTCGCATACTTGTTGTCAAAAGTATATAATCTAATATATATTTTCGACAATCTTGGTTGAGCAAAATTAAATCAAGAAGCACTTGGATTATTTCTTAGGTTTTACATGTCTTAGTGTCGAAATAATCGCTACTCCACATTTGTCGCACTTAGGCACACACTAGGATTTGCACAAAAGTTTGGTTCGTTTTTAACTTAACCCCTTATCAAAGAAAATTCTTTGTATATTATATCTAGTTACTATTTCATATGTTCTTCACTCTTATGATCTTCAATTCATATATGAGTATATGCCAAAATTATGTGAAATAGGTTATCCTACATCTTGTCATACATATGTAGAATGTTGAATGCTTAAGTGCTATGTGCTAAAAATCTTAATTGCCATAAAAGGATGGACTTGCTGCAAATTAACCACCAAAACAGAAACCCTCACACAAAATTTTGAGAAAAATCAAATTTTGGGAAATCTGGGAAATGCCAGTAGGCGGCCCCCTTAATTCATAAAGGGCGGCCCCCTTAATTTTAAGGGGACCGACCCCTAATTAAGGGGACCGGCCTAGGCAAACACGGGTAAAACAGTATTTTCACCTCCCTTTAACCAAATACCCTCTAGACTTAGCTACTGTTTCCCTAAATTCACAAACATTTCTTGGATTTGATCCTTTAAATGTTCATTCTTCCCAATTTAAACCTTTCCTCCACTATAAATACATTCTCATCCATCATCATCACAATCATCCTCACCAATGACATCTCCTAACAAACCCACATCCAAACCATCAAGGGTAGCCAAAATGAATGTGAAACCCATTTGGAGGAAGAAACTAAACCCTTGAGCTCAATGTAAACTTACCTACACCAATGCCAAAACCACTCACTCCTCATCATCAACCATCTCAAGAAAACAATCACCCCAATCAAGCATTACCAAATCCTTACATCAAGAACACTACCACATCACCACAAGGTGTCTCACATCCTCCATTTTCCATCTCACCCATCAATTCACATGTTACTCACACTCAAGCTTCATCTCAAAGTGACAACCAAACTCCTTACATTAAGGACACTCCCACATCACAACAAGTTGTCTCACATCCTCCACTTCCCATCTCACCCATCAACTCACATGAAACTCACACTCAAGTTCCACCTCAAAGTGACAACCAAACTCAACACACATCACCTCCATCTCCAAGTAGAGAAAGCCTAGTTGATGACATTAATCAACTACAAGACCTATCAAACCTCTTGGCCATGCATCTCTCCCAACAACAAAACAACATTCCCTCATCACCTTACTCTCCAAACCTACCACACACTCTCAACATGAACCAAGAAAGTGAAACCCCTTGTTGGGTATTGCCCTTGTATGCATCTTCACCACAAACAATTCCTGCTTTAAGTAAGGGATATCAATGGGATGAATTTTCCTCTGCACTCGACCACATCCACCTCTTAGAGTTCAAAGAGATTACATTTCACAACCGCCTCCGCTCTAAACTCTCCATCAACAACCAACTAACTTTGTAATATGCCTACAAATAATCGTCAAACCCTTTTGTGTCGCAAGCAAGTAAAAAATCCTTCTATGGCTATTTAGGATTTTCTTTTATGATGTATTAATATCCCCCCCTTCTAAAGTCCTATTTTTTTCTATTATTAATGTATGCTTGTGTGTTATTCACACACATTGTCCAAAATAAATAAAGCATATTTTGCTTGATGTATTGCTTGCACTTGTTAAATTTTTCCGTTTCTTCTGAGCACAGGTTGAAATTTTGTACATTGTTCTAACGCGTTTTGTAGCCAAGAAACCATAGCACGATCCCTTGTGCCTCAATGAGGGGGAGCACACATCAAAGGGGACAATCAGTCGGTTCAGTTCTAGCTAGCAATTCTTGACGATGTCTTTTTGATTCTACAAAAAGGGGGAGTAACATGACATGGAAACTCTCTAAATACTTGGTTAAAAAATAATTTACATTTGAATGAGTTTATTTGTATCATCAAAGAAGGGGAAGATTGTTGAACAAAATAAATGAATAAATAACATTATTAATATTTGCTTCACATCTTTACATTTTGATATCACAAATACATAAAAACTTCAATGAAAATAAACTACACAAGTAATATGTCACACCCCCGCCATAGGCGGAAACGCGAGGCTAAAACAAGAGATGGATACATCACAACACATGGTAGTCTATATTAGAAATACTAAAATGAATACTAAAGTAAAGACAAGACACAAAGTGTCATAACAATACTCACAACCTAATGGTGTCTTTATTAAAGAAAAGAGGTCTTCGTCAATAAATAACATGCAAAACTAATCCAAATCCATACATGCAAACGAAATTGATTACCAAAACAGAGAAGCATAAATAAACTACAACATCCTACGGTCTCTTCTCACACACTGCGCCTATCTTAGCACCATAACTCACCTCAAATGAATGCTTAAAACACTGTCAACACAATGGTTGTGCGAGTCATAGGTTTAAGACACGCAAAACAAACCTTTAAATCAACTACTGTGATAATAAAACATAACATAGCAGAGATCATACAGCGTACTATCATACAAGCTAACATGCAATCATATCAATCTACATTGAGACGTTCACGCTCAATTATCACAAACATAAAATCAAAACGTACAATAATGAGACGATCACGCTCCTATCCAAAAAAAATCCACATAATGATACGTCAAAGCTCACTACTAACAATCCACAGCAATGAGACGGTCACGCTCACTACTAACAATCCACCAATGCCTTGAGACGGTCACGCTCAAGCACAACAATCCATATCATATCAGCAAGTACCACATAACATACAATAGTCTCGTATAGCCCATGCCTCGTTTAAAACACATTATCACAGTAACTAAAACATTTAAACTCATAGCATCATTTTCACCCCAAGAAAACATAAGAAAAGGGGCTATGAAACTCACCTGATGCTTAGCTTCCCAGACGATTTCAACAAAAGCTTCACAAACACTTCACGGATAATCTAAACAATTAAGCACACAAGAAGCACCATCAATACATCAACCCAATCTGATGTAACCCAACTATTATGGAATCAAGCTACTACCATAGTTTCTATACTTGTTTACCCTTTGTCAAATCTGATATATGCCATTTATACTTTAATACTACACTCTAAATTGCCGGATTAGAGCAAAATTTTATACGCAATTACTCGCCCTAAACAGCACCACTTAAACACGTCCATAATTCCGACCAAAATCTTCACCATGCTACCTATATGTTCTTATGAAACCTCTCCAAAGCATCATCCAAAGTCATTACTCATTTGCAACAAATACCCTTTAGAAATCATGAAGGCAAAGGTCTAAATTCGTCCAGAATCGGACCCCCTAAAACGTAGGACTTTAGATAACCCACTGAAACTTCATACATCCTTAAAAAAATTCTGGGTCACACACAATATATAAACTAACTTCCACGTAAGTTAGAGGCCCAACTAGATTGTCTAAGTATTTTCGAAAAATCAAAACCAAAAACTGAAATTCGTCCACAGTTTACACACTGATTTTGTAAAGGCCTTTTGACCCACTTCCAACCAGAAAACTCACAGACAAACTTTTCTGGATAGTAAGACCCACATAGTTATCTCCAGTAATGTTGTAAATTGTTTATTTGATAATTTTATGATTGAATTATGACCGTTACCATAACTGCTAATTTTCTGCGGTGAATTAAACAACTAAACGGGCGATCTAGACCCTAACGCATGATTAAATCACAAAACCAATGAGCCAATGATCAAACAATCACATTAAACTATAAACGCCAGAAAAAATTAAAACTCTAATGTATAAACCCTAAATGTATTTGTCATGATGAAACTTAATCTCATCATGCTTAGATTTAAGCATTAAAATAAAAACTAGAATTAAACAAAGAATCAGAAAATACTTAAACCCTAAAAAAAACTTCTACTTTTTTTCACTAGCTCGGTCGAGCAATAGGGGAGGAGGGTTATGAGATTTATTTTGTATTTATAGGCCCCCAATTAATTATAGATAATATCTAATTAGAGTTTGTTTCCTTTTTAAACTCTTTTTTTCCTTTTCTTTCCCCTAGTCATCTTTAAATTCGTTTTTACTATTCATATAATTTATTTATTTTATTTATTATTTACGTAATTATTTCTTTATCCTTAAGTTTTATAAAACCTAAACTTATTTGCACATCTACGTGTTTGCTTAAATGCAATTCTAGACTTGTTTAAAATAAATTAACTTTTCAAAATACTTTTCAATTTCACAAATTCACTTTCTAAAAATGAAAGTCTTCCAAAAACTCTATATTTTCAACAAACTCTTGTTCTTTTCACAAATAAACACTGTCTCATTTTAATCCATCACCTAGACATTCACATATTAACCAAAACAATTCTCTCAAAATACCCAACCAATTTCATTAACTTAACCTAACCTCTAAAACCTAAACTTATCTTAAATTACTAACACAAAAATACGTATACGTATAATTACTTACATAATTAACTCGAAACCGCTTAAATCACCGAAATCATTCCTTGCTCCACAAAAGTGAACGAAATGAACTTTACAAAATTCAACACAAATCCAATCCTAATGAGACGATCACGCTCAATGGATTGATTATCCAATCTCACATATCCCATACAAACACATATAAACACGTATAAACACATAACCATACATTGCAACAGATACATTTAGGTCAACACTACAGTTTGACCAACATGCTCAAGTCATGGTTGTCACAGTATCCCCACCTTAAGAAAAATCCGTCTCGAATTTAACTACTCGAGACATGTAGCACAATCGAAAAAACAACGGAGGACACCTTAACCTCATTTGTATCCTTGTGTGTCCTATGTAAGCTCAGGACCACGCTTTGAATCCCCAACGAACTTTCACTAATGCAATCATACAACGCTTTTACTCATGACCTCTCGCTCCAACAACATCATCGTTCCTTGACAAAACAAAGAGCCATGTCAACCTTAAACCTCGACTAGCTTCCAAAATCAAGAACCACTCTAAGACTTTGCTACCCCATCACAAGGTGCAATTAGCAACACAACAACCCCAAACGAAAAGAAGCATCCCACTACATGTACCTCGCTCGTCATCAAGAAAACTTATCAAAACCCTTAAGTTATTGTAACAACGTGTTTTATATCTTAACCTCGCAACTCATCAAACAAGAACTGTCTTGAAATTAAGATATAAGATGTTACCGAGAAGCTCAACGTATCTAACGAATCCCAAGCAAATTCAGGTATACTCAACTTTCAGCACCCCCCAAACCATTTTTCGATACTCAGCTCCATAAACAGAAAGTCCTCAACCGAACTGTAGGCCCAATATATCCAAGATCTCAAATGTTCCTACATAACTCGGTTCAACTTGTCGTTCCTTCCAAACGACTACACCTCCTCCAAGGTGAGATACCTTCAACCACCTATAACCGACCAGCATTAATTCAAGTTTCCCACTACTAATCAAGCTAACTCTTTCGACAATTTAGCTGCTCAATCCTGTCCCGGTTATTACCACTATCTTGGTTATGGTTGTTTTTTTTTGTACCAATTTCGAGCCATTCAACTCACTTCTCTCCAGTTACGGCCCCTAAAACAATAACCTACATCCTTTCCATACCAGCTTCAAATGAATCACCTCATACTCGAATGATAAATCCCCACCTTAGGGAAAAACTCATCTCACGAAAGTGAGTATTCCAATTACCTCTAAAATCTACCATACTTGTCCTAAGCATAGCTAGGAATGGGGTGACTTAGTCAGTCCATTGACTACACCCAAATCGCATCGTATCCACTACTCACACTTGTAACATACAACAAAATCCTTATGATCCTTCCTACTTCCTAACTGCGGGTAACTCAGGTTGTACAACAATCCGAAGACGCCATATACTCCAACTTCCCCTTCCAAATCCGCTAAATACTTACTACCGCAACTAGCTATATCCTCCTTCACTACTCAACCACGATAGTTTAACCTAAAACACACAAATCGTATCCGCTCAGGATGGATAGAAACTTTGTCAAAACGCCTCTTCAATAGCAAGGCCTTACATCTCTCCCACATGGAGGTCTGAAACCTTGTCTAACCAATATGAACCCTCTTATCTCTTTTTACACTCGTTGTCAAGCCACGCAACATCTTACTGTTGACGCGTTCTTTGCTTTGACACTTATCTTATGCCACCAACATCCTTTTCTCAAACTAGATCGGATCATTCGTACATCTATCTCTCTAACTCTGCTTGGCTCACTCCTTCTCACTACTTCCACGGTAACAACATCTCCATTTTGCCTTTCCTAGATGGTACTTGCCTCAAATCAAACTCACTAGACATAACATCCATCCATCATCTTTGCCTCATGTCAATCCTTCCGATTGAAAGGTGTTGAGACATTCATGATCCGTATAGAGTACTCTCCATGTTCTTGTTCACTACATGCTTCAAGCATTATATGAGAAAACCTACCACGTTAGCCTTCAATCCGTCATAAGAACCTTACAGTTTCGCGACGTACAAGCATTCACCTTCCCCCTTTTCCAAGCATGCTTTCAAATCTTGCGTCGCGGTCAAATATACTACGAAATCGTCCTGCCCTTTCGCAATGCCAAGATCGGCTCATTACCCATTTGATTCCTTCCACATCCAGATAGCTTCCTCTTTGCTCCGCTTCCACGTTGTTGGAAAACTTCACGTACATCTTCTCGTCCTTCAATGACTCCACGGTCATCTTCACGTGCGACTCGTACACCTCCTCAGACTTTAGGTCGGTTTAAAATATCGTCTATATATATACGTTAACTAGCTTGTCTATATACGGACATGCACACCCGGCTCATTAACTCCATGAAAACCGCTGGTGCATTGGTTAACCCAAAAGGCATAGCCGTAAACTTCAACGTGTCCATTACGCATCCTAAAAACAGTCTTAGCTACGTCATCCCCATGCACCCTCCATTGGTGACATCACATACGAATTTTCTATCTTACTCTTCTCGAGATAATCTATGCACATTCCAAACTACCCACCTTTCTTCCTACCAAGCAATACAGACGCTTTCCACAACAAGTTAGCGCCCTTCGAACCAACCCTCACCGTGCAACTCCTGCATCATTCAGACCTCTGCCTTTCTAAAGACGTCCAAATGACACGAGCCTTCGCTAATCGGCTCGTTCCTTGTATTAATTCCAATACGAAATCCTATTCTACGACAGGGGTAAACTACTAATCCTTATGAACACTTAGAGGGGCTCACATACTACAAAGATAACACCTAATCTTAACTCGTCTCCCTTGGTACTACCTACGAGACGTGTAACCTCTTTAGTCTGTTTTCTCCCGAACCCTTAAGCACCTCCAAATACCAAGCATTTTAACCTACCTTCTGTGCATACCACTCAGCCTTAGTGGTCTCAACAAACCCAAGTCTCTCCTACGACTACATCAAACTCTCATAACTAAGAGGTACTAAAATCAAAAAGTAAAACAAGAATCTCTCTAATTCTAACTTGGGATTGAGAATAGGCCATTCGCTTTGCTACTATCAACGCACACCCATGAAGATACGTCAACATCTCAACTCTAGCACCACGCCAAGAGGAAATTTCAAACTTCACATGCACCAATTGGTATGGACCCAAAAATCACACGATTCCAAAAAGAAAAAAATCAACCGAATGTAAACGTCGACAAGAAGAACAAACCTTCGACCTAACAAACACATCAACGATTTCTAGAAACATCCCCAATGTATAAACCACTACCACGACCATTAATTAAAATATTAAGAACCTTTGTACCAAAACTAATTTTTACCCAAGTTAAACTTCCCCTCATAACCTTATACAATCATTAAAGACAATAGACATCACCTTAGTTAAGAATGCAAATAATGTTGAAAGTGGAAAAATAAAGTTAAAATAAAAGTTTCATAAACTTATAGTAATTATGGTTTTCATAAAAAGAAATCAAAAGAAATGATTTGTAAAACAATGTGTTGCATTTTATTTATATAATTTAATTTTTAAAGAAGTTTTTTAAACACTAAACAATATGGTGTATCGACTATAACAAACTTACTTTCTTCAAATGAATTTATGACTCACAACAAAAAACACATGATAGCAAAATAAGACCTCCCAAAATACCTTAAAATTCCAATACCAAAATTACTTTACTGAAAACGAACACGACAAGAACTCTTGTAAACCAAACAAAACATAAGGACTCATCCATACCAACGGTCTTAGAGCCAAGTCAAAAAGTATCGTCACCTTTTTGACAAAGGAAAACAATCAAAACGCCAAACAGAGAACATAGAACACCATTCTACGATAACTCCCCCTTCAGAATACCACACGAGCGTTGGATTAATCTCAAACGAACACCGAAGCTAACGAACCAACTTAAGATTGTTTTTTTGTTGAGTTTATTGCGACGACAATACCAACAGGTATCCGATGTATCCGCAAATAATGGATGAAAGGGAACCTTACCATCTACGCAACCCAACCTAATATAATCGCCTAATCGGCTAAGAGAGGAATTCTCTAACCACACAACCATCCTCAATAGGATCTCACATCACATCTACACTACCATCTACACAACTATCCAGACTTACATCCTTACATAATACATACAAGCAACAATGATTAATGCAGTCAAGGGCACAAGTCCACGTGTCGTTGCCTTATTAAATTATGTTCGAGACCATAATTATCTTGCACCTTTCCACACGTGTACCTTACTTCAAGAACACACATCTACCACATAGCACTTAATAATAATCCAAATATAACTCAAACATGATAATCCATCTAACGAACCATAAAATCCCAATCGACCAAACGAAACAGAAGTCACATTGTGACCCAAAATATAAAATCAATCCTCGATTATAGCAACGCATCGAGGTAGAAAACGAAATAAACTTATGTTGGGCCTCGCTTGGGTTTGACTTTTCTCTCTCAAAAGTCACCCAACTCCGCGGGTCCAGTGAGGTAAACAATCTCCCAACGATATCTCCTAGGGGTAGGGGAAGACATGACTAAAACAATAACAAAGGGGTATATACTATTAGATCCCCATAATGAAAAAGTATATATTTCATATTATATAGTAGTAATTCAAAATAGAAAGAATTTCAAAGCTTTTAGGTAGCGGGAACATACGGTATATACGTACACAAACACTTATGCCCTAAAATGCAACTATATGAGGGACCCTTAAGCTATAGTCTAGGCTCAACCACCTAGTTCTCTATAACCAAAGGCTCTGATACCAATCTGTCACACCCCGCCAAGGCGGAAACGCAAGGCGTAAACAAGAATGGATATCATCACAACACATGGTGTCTATATAAAGAATACTAAAATGAAAACTAAAGTAAAGCAAAGACACAAAGTGTCATAACAATACCCAAAACCTAATGGTGTCTTTATTAATGAGAAAGAGTCTCGTCAATAAATGACATGCAAAACATAATCCAAACAATTCATGCAAACGTAATTATTCAAAACAGAACGCATAAATAAACTCTAAGCATCATACGGTCTCTTCTAGCCACTTCGCTCTATCTTAGCACCATTAAGCTCACCTGAAAATGATGCTTAAAACGTCAACATAAAGTTGAGCGAGAATCATAGGTTTACGACATACAACAAAATAACTCGTGTTACACGCTATTAAGCCAAAAGCTTAATGCACATGTAACAATCATATGATGGATGTCTAAGGTGTTTAGTTACCCTGATGGGTCACCCTGACATCATGCCTGACATTAACCAATTCGTTTATACATTATTTCAAAGTCTTACAATTTACCCAAAAATGCAGAATTTTGACGCGACTTAACGTACTCAAAACCTCTACTTACTGACCTCCATAATTCATACAAAAAATAACCTATGTTCATTTATGAGTATATTAACTACCTTATGATTACCAAGAGCCATTTACATGCACAAGTACTCCTAAGAAAATCAAACTTTATAATAGTCCCAATTCGGATCTCATTGCACACTAAAAAGTATGACCCTAAAACATTTAAACTGCATAGCATCATTATACCCCAAGAAAACATAGAAAAGGGGGCTAGGAAAACTCACCTGATGCTTAGCTTCCCAGACGATTTCAACAAAAGTTCACAAATACTTCACGGATAATCTAAACAATTAAGCTACAATAAGCTACCATCAATTAGGCATTCAACCCAATATGATGTAAACCTGACTATGTGGATATCTAAGCTATCTACCATGTTTATACTTGATTTCCCCTTTTTCCAACTTTATATATGCCTTTTTTACTTCAATACTACACCTTAAATTTTCAGGCATTAGAGCAGAATTTTTTATCACTTACGCGCCCTAAACACCCACTTAAACACTTCATTAAATCTAGACCAAAATTCCAACCTACTAATATAGGTCTTATGAACCTCTCCTAGCTCTCTAAAGTCATTACCCTTTTAAAATACCCTATAGAAATTCATTAATTCAAAGTGTCCCAGAATTCGGCCAGAATCTACCCCTAAAAAGAGACGTTAGATAACCTACTTATAACTTATAACCTACTTAGAAAATTCAGGGGTCACACACATATATAAACATAAATTCCACGTGATTTAGAGCCTCTAACTAGATGTCTAATATTTTTTAGAAAAATCAAAACCAAAACTGAAATTCGTCACAGTTTTACACACTGATTTTGTAAAGACCTTTTGACCCACTTCCCGACCATAAAAACTAACGAGACCAACTTTGCTGGAAATTAGACTATCTGAGGTTATCTCCAATATGTTGTAAATTATTTATTTGATAATTTATGATTGAGTTATGACCGTTACAAAACTGCCTAATTTTCTGTAGTGAATTAAACAACTAATTCGGGCGATCTAGACCCTAACGCATGATTAATCACGAAACGCCAATTGAACCAATGATCAAACATCCTCATTAAACTTTATAAACTCTAGAAAATGTAAAACCCCTAATTATTTTCATGATTAAACCTAATCCATCATGCTTAGATTACAAGAATTAAAATAAAAACTAGAATTAAACAAAGAATTAGAAAATACCTTAAACCCTAAAAAATTTCTTCTCTTTTTTTTTCTCTCTAGATCGGTCGAGCAATAGGGGAGGAGGGTTATGGGATTTATTTTGTATTTATAGGCCCCCAATTAATTATAGATAATATCTAATTAGAATTTATTTTCTTTTAAAACTTTTTTTTTCTTTTCTTTCTTTTCTTTCCCCTTATCCTCTTTAAATTCGTTTTTACTATTTATCTATAAAAAAATATTTTTTTTGATTTATTTATTAATTACTTAATTATTTGTTTTACCTTAAGTTTTTATAAAAACCTAAGCTTATTTGCACATATCTTTTTGCTTAAACGCAATTTACTAGACTTTTAAAAATAATTAACTTTCCAAAAATACTTTTCATTTCCTAAATTCACTTTCTAAAAATAGAAAGTCTTCCAAAAACTCTCATATTTTAACAAACTCATTTCTTTCACAAATGACACACTTTCCATTTTAATCCATCACCTAGACATCCACATATTAACCAAAACAATTCTCTCAAAATACCCAATCAATTTCATTATCACTATAAGTGATTAAAATGAAATTTCTCCATCAAATAACTCATTTCTCTTAACTTAACCTCTAAAACCTAAACTTATCTTAAATTACTAACACAAAAATACGTATACGTATAATTACTTACACAATTAACGCGAAACCGCTTCAATCGCCGAAATCATTTCCTTGTCACAAAAAATGAACGAAATGAACTTCACAAAATTCAACACAAATCAATCCCAAATGAGACGATCACGCTCAATGGATTGATTATCTAATCTCACATATCCCACGCAAACACATATAAACACGTATAAACACATAATCATACATTGCAACAGATACATTTAGGTCAACACTACGGTTTGACCAACCTGCTCAAGTCATGGTTGTCACATAATTAGTAGTAAATTTTTATTTCGATAATTATATCACTTAAAAGTATGAATAAAAAATGCTTAATGCATTTTATGATCAAAAGAAATTTTTATTCAACCTCAAACTTTTATAAAATGTTGTAAACATTACAAAACATTTTCTATAATTAAAAGAAATGTTTTATTCAAAATAAACATTTTAAAATTTAAATTTTCGGACCTAAAACGGCTAGAAAAGTTCTAGAAAATCCCCCATACACAAAAGACAAACTGGGGAGGCCCTAGCCTAGGGCGGCCCCCTTAAATACACGGGCGGCCCCCTTAATTTTAAGGGGACCGCCCACCTATTTAAGGAGACCGCCCCTAGGTAGACGCTCTCCCAATTTGTCCTATAAATACTGGACTTTTCCTCATTATTTTCTTACCTTTTGCACTCATTCTTTCTTTTCTAAAACATCTCACTAAAATCTGATCATTTAATCATAAAGCTTTGTTTCTAAGTGATCCAAGCTCAATTCCTCAAGTGCAAGAGAAGAATACTTTCATCATCAAGTGAAGAAGTATTACACCTCAAGTGTATATTGCAACCATGTTGCTTTCATATCACATATTTGTAAATCAATTGTATATCTTGTATTTGTGTGTAGTAGCTAGATCTTGGTGATCTTTGTAAGTATAGTTAGATCGTGGTGATCTTACCAAGTAGTGTTAGATAGTTGTGATATAAGTAGTGTGGTGAAGTGAAGTCTTGAACTTGTGAAGAAGTCATGAAGTTGTGAAGTCGTGAAGTTGTGTTGTGATAAATTGGTTCTAGCTAAGATTAGAACTCGACATTTAGCTTTGTGTCGTAAATCTGTGTAAGCAACGTTGTGTACGGTTTTCTCTGCCATAAGGGATTTTGTTGACATAGTGAAGAAAACTCTCTAGTTAGGTGCTCGGGGAGTGGAGTAGGGCGAAGAGGTGCTTCGTTACCGAACCACTATAAATCCTCGCGTTGTGGTTTGATCGTTCTTACTCTTATCTCTTATTTTACTTTATCACTTTATATACTTATATTGTTCATATTGTGCAAGCATTGAATTCACAAAAAGTCGAATCTAAATTTTACAAACAAACATAAACCTTAAATCAAGAAGCGGTAAACTATTCAACCCCCCCTTCTAGTTTTCCACACGGAGGACTCGTCTTGACAAGGAATGCCCACTTAAAGAAGAAACTAAAAATGTGGAAGAGGTTAAGTATGAGAAGTTCAGTCGACCCTTCCCAAACAACAACCGTATTAACCAAAGATTCGGTGGGGGGTGTCTGGGTATGGTTCGCAAAGTAATGACCAACTTTCGTCAGGCTAAAGAAAACTGAATCTAACAAAAATAATTAATAAATATATGAAAGAAATGGCTACTAGACAAGATGAGCAAGACGAATGGTTAAAAAAAATATACATGAACACTGAGACAAGTCGGGAAAATCACGATAAGGTTATTCGAAGTCTTGAGACTAAGGTAAGAACCTTAACCAATGAGGTTAAAGGGAGAACGAACAAGGCAAAATTCTAGGAATGTAAGGCCATCTATATGGAAGATGGTCCACCCTTATACACATCTTTGCATTACTCGCTTGAGGAAATTAAATATTTTTTAGCAAACTCAAGATTTTCAGATAATGAAAAACAAGAAAATGAAACGGTAGAAATCATTAAAGGGGTAATCACTCCTAATATAAAGCAAGCCCCTCAAGTTGAAAAACAAAATATAGCTACTTTGTTGAACCCTACGAACCACCAATTCCATTTCCTAAACGTCTGGAGCAACACGCCGAGGAGGCATTAGTTCGTGAAACTATGGATAGCCTAAAAAATTAGGATAAATCATCCCCTCCTGATAGAAATTAGGCAATCTGACAACTACGCTCAACACTTAAAAAACCTGGTAGCTAATAAACCAAAAACTAAAGAAAATAATGAGGTTAAAATGAATCCTAGGTGCTCAGCTCATCTTCAAAATCAACTACCTCCTAAAGAGAATGATCTAGGAAGTTTCATTCTACCATGTTCTATTAGAAGGTTAGATTTTAACAACGCTTTGGCAGATTAAGAAGCTAGCATCAACATTATGCCATTTTCTATGTACAAACATTTAGGAATGGGAAAACTTGAACTAATAAACATGGTGATAGAAATGGCAGATAATACAAAAAGTATTCCTAAATGAATGGTAAAAAATTTGCTAATAAGAATCAACAAGTTCATCTTCCCTGTTGATTTTGTCATACTCGATATGATCGAGGATTTTAGAATGCCCATTATCCTAGAGAGACCTCTTCTAGCCACAACCCATGCTAAGGTAGACATTTTTAGAAAGTCTATTTCTCTAGAGGTAGGAAATGAGAAAGTCATATTCAAAATGAGAAGTAGTTTTACTACCATTATTTTTGAATCTGTTCGAGCAATCAAAAGAGAAATCCACATGGGAGATAACAATTTAATTGATTCTGAGTCCTATAAGTTTGACCAATTATTAGGTATCGAACCCGATATCATTACCTATGACATTGACATGTAGGAATCGTATAAGGAAGCAAAAACTGATCAAGAAAAGGTAGACGAATACAAGACAGTAAAGGAGGCAAATCCGGAACAACGTTTAGACCCGGCGGAGAAAAGGGTGCATTGATGCGAAACAATATCACGGGAAAAATAAGGTGTACGTAAGTATTGGGCCTCATGTTATCTACATAATGACATATGCGATAGAGAAGGCTTACCTA
>BQNB010057389.1:0-38240 GCA_026074375.1 Tanacetum coccineum | reverse complement strand
AAACTACAAAGCCAACTTAGTTGGATTGTTGCTGGAAAGATGTTGCAGTGTTGCTGAAAAGACAAAGTTGCTGATAAAGATGAAAAGTGTTTAAAGATAAAGATCAAGACGTGTTAGAGTGTTTGGATACATCCTCCAACAACTTAAGAAGATTAACCTGAAGAAATATGAAGTTAAAAGAGTTAAAAATCATATTTAGGGGAGGATTATTGGGAATTATTCATTCCCGACTTAGTACCGTTAGTGATAATACTTAGTACCGATAGTTATAGTTAGTACTGATAGTACAAAGTGTTAAGTACTGCTTAATCAGTTAGTACCGTTAGTAGAAAATAGTTAGTACCGTTTAAGAGATATGTATGAGATATTATAGGAAAAGATATGTATTATTTTTTACGCGTTTTATAAGCCTGTTAGGGTTTATCCTTGGTCTATAAAAGGAACTCTCATGGCATAGTTAGAGATATCAGTTCATTATACATCTCATACAATCATAACTCATAGTTAGTAATCTGTAACCACTTTAACATTTAAATACTCCCTTCATCCCATTTTTATTGTCCACGTTTCCTTTTTGGAATGTCCCAAATTAATTGTCCACTACTAAAAATAGATAGGGAATTTTGATTAAGTTTACTATATTACCCTTGTTTGAAATTATTATTACAAACTTTAAAGAAGACTTTAATTAATTAGGTAAGGGTAAAACTGTCATTATGTTAAAAGGTAAGAAAAAGAAAGCAGTAATAAATGCACTTTCTTAAACTGTGTGTTTTTTGTCGATGGACAGTAATTTTGGGACGGAGGGAGTAGTAGAGACTTGTGAGTCCCAAACTGAACAGATCTTTGCAGCCTGCTAAGGGTGATAGCCAACTTGTATAAATACAGATTGACTATATTGGATCGTAGTTTCGAAGAATATCAAGAAAGTGACGAAAGTAAATGATGTTAAGAACTGGCGGGTAGACAATTCTCGGGTGTTGTGGTGGATTATTTCTTTGATCATATGGAACTCTTCTGTTTCGTCGACGAAGTCTTTGATTCAGAGTACGTTCCGGTTCAGGTAACGGTTCAACAAGTTCAGAATTGGAAGCACGTGTATGCATCCAAGAGAGAAATTGTTTGGGTTAGTTTGCCAAAAAATTGTACGGCGGTTTTTTTTGAAAAAGAGGGGGAGTTAAAGTAATTTTCCAGAGTTGACTACAAAACAGCTTAAAAATCCCCGACAGCGGCGCCAAAAACTTTGATGTGTTTCAAAAGCTTTAAATTTATAATAACTAAAAGTACCTATTTTATTATAGGGAAACACACGGGTAAAAGTATAACCCACGTATGTAGTATAATCTTTTTAGGTAAGACCAGGTCGTCCACAGGGATTTGAGTAGTGTTTAAATAATCAGAAAGAAAATAAACTTTAACTTGAAAATAACTTTTTGTTTTACCAATGATAATAAAGATGACTACTCGGGTAGTTGAAAATAACTTATAAGCGTTGGAAATGATTAGACCACGAAGATGGAACCTTAGTTTATAAAAAGGATTTTCTCGTCAGAAAATTATTCACAAACAAACATGCTTAACTCAAGACTTAATTTTATTAACTAGACAGATGATCACTCAAATAATCCAGGTACTAGTATATCAAGGTGCTTAATTATTTATTCAATTACGAAAGTGGTATTTCTCATCACAACCGAAAAATGCATAGACAAATCTTTAAAACCACATAAATCATACCGGGTCTTTCGACCTATACCAATATGACTATATTAATTTAATTGATACAAAGATGGACAATATAAGATAAAAAAAGGATTTCAAACAAAGCTGAGATTAAGGGATCATGATCATACAAATGCTTATTCATTATCATAACATCACCGAGTAGTCATGAGAGATTTAGCCTCTCAGGGCTAAAGTGTTCATAACAAAAGTAGATTTAACATAAACTTCCATTATTTCAATAACTAAGTTGGTAACCGTCTTCGTTCTTGATCGTTGGATCTTTTATTCTTCAATGAGAGTATAATATTTTGTGGTTTATATGGCGATGGATAGAGGATTGATGGTATAGAGTGAGTTTTGTTTGAGTGATAGGGAATAGAGGAATGATTTGAAGTGAACAAATTGTCATCTATTTATAGGCTGAATTTGGGTGAAAAGTGTGGCGCACATAAAATATTGTGCGGTGTACTTGGTGATTAAATGCACTAGCATTAAATGTTTATTGAGAAAGTTTGGCGCATACAAAAGATTGTGCGGCGTACTTGGGGATTAAATGCAGTAGCATTAAAGTCTTCATAAATGCTTTATATCAGATAGGAAGTGAGGCGCACAAAAAAGATTGTGCGGCGCACTTGTTGAGTTAATTCAACGTTGACTGCCTTTGACTTGAAGGAAAGTGCGGCGCATAATTGTTAAGTGCGGCGTACTTTTGGTACATAGAACTTGATTGTTGATCTTTTCTTGAATGATGCGTTCTTTATCGCGTACGTATTTGATTTTGTTGTATCCTTGTGATGTCTTCAAGTGAACCTGCAAGCAATTTTAGTTTATTAAGTATCGAAAGTTCACGAGAAATGATAGAATATATATAAATAATGCCATAGAAAACATGTATAATTTGGGCATTACCAGGTTCTTCTTGTGATAAAAAGCAAGCAAACAAGCAATTTTGAAGGTCTTTATGGTTTGTTCTTTGTTGAATAGTACTAACAAACCCATGTTCCTCCAAATTCTTTGTCATCTTTCTTGTTTGTGTAGCTGATTGCAAATCTCCAATCACTTGATCAAGAGGATGATCTTTATGAATTCTTGTAGTTGGATTAGGACTGACTTGGTTTGTTGTATCCAAATTGTTCATGTCAGCCTCTGCACCATCGTCTTCATCAAACTACATGAAAATTCAAATAAGTTATATGATCTTCCAATAGCAAGCATAATTTGGATCAAATGGAAGTTCAATGCGTTGTGGGGGGATTTTTTTTATATTTTATTTTTCCCCTCCAACAGAGTATAACCTACATATATGCTAGGCATCAATAACTTTGTTATTGGTTTTAACATTACTTCCCTTCTCAAGATCATATACATTCCACCTTATTTACATGATCTTCATCAACCTTCTTTTCATCATCACTTGAAGGTTTGGATCCATCATCATGAGAACTCTTTGGATCTTGGGAAAATGGTAGATCAGCAGTCCATAATGGTAGCAAAATGTAATCTTTGACAGGTTCTGTCTCCTTTCTAGCTTGACCTGCATTATCACTTGCTTTTGTACCTGCAAAACCATTAGACTGTGTACCTGCAACAATTGGCTCATAATTCATTGTTCTTGTTAGTGCATCAATATTAAATAGCCAATCTGGTCCACTACCTACATTATTAGTGTAAATCACTAAACCTAATTGAAGCAAAGTTTTCTTCCCACTATCCTTGTTCTACTATTGAATACTCTAAAGGCTTTACTATTCAAAGAGTATCCAACAAAGAAACCTTCATCAGCCTACCATTAATTTGCCTAAAGAGGTCTATGTATTAAAATGGAACAGACACCCAGATGTCTCATAAAACTTAAAGTGGTGTTTCAACATGAAAAGTTCATATGGGGTCTTGTTATGAGGCTTAACTACTAACACTCTATTTTGCACATAGCAAGTAGTATTAACTGCTTCTGCCCAAAAAGTAGTTGGCAACTTAGAATCAGCTAGCATAGTCCTAGCAGCCTCAATTAGTGTCCTATTCCTCCTCTCAGCAACTCCATTTTGTTGAGGAGTTCTAGCTACACTAAATTGTCTCAAAATACCCTTCATCTCACAAAACTGATTCATTTCTCTGTTTTTGAACTCAGTTCCATTATCACATCTAATCACCTTAACCTTGTGATCTACTAGATTTTCTATCCCAGTTATAAAGGACTTAAGAATGCCACTAGTCTCATCCTTAGTAGCTAGAAAGAAAACTCATGTAAACCTACTGTAATCATCTGTGACAACTAGGCAATACATTTTCTTCATAAGGCTTTTTATAAATGTTAGACCAAATAAGTCCATATGTAACAAATGTAAAGGAAGACTGATTGAGTTCTCTGTTTTGGACTTACAAGAGGCTCTGTGCTGCTTTCCCTTTTGACAAGCAACACAGTGTTGATATCATTTATAAAAATCCGTTGGAAGGTAAAACCTCTACAGATTTCCTTTAACCAATTTATTCATGGTTTTAAAATTTAAGTGACCTAGCCTTTTATGCCAAAGTTTTAGATTCATCAGATGTGGCATTTGCAAAAAGCAGTAGAACTCCTTATGAACTATGTACTTTAAATCAACACTAAACATATTGTTCTTTCTAGGAACTCTAAGTAAAACTTGACTTTCATCATTAAATTAAAGTTTTTGGAGATCAAATAATACATTCCGTGTCAATTTAAAAAGAAACTATTCTTTTTTAATCACACATTTGTGAGACACTAAAGAGATTAAAATTTAACTCTCTCATAAAAACACATTTTTAAAATCTAGATTACCAATTTTAATGGTACCTTTTCTTGTGATATTCCCTCCTTTTGGGTTCCCTTTAATAACAACATATCCTTCATCTATACTCATCATAGTCTTAAGATCGGACTTGTTTCCCTGTCATGTACCTTGAGCATCCACTATCAATTACTCTTTGATCCTTTAAATTCATTTGTGGATTGCCCTGCACATTAGGTAAGAAAATCAGTTTCTTTTGGGGACCCCAAGCCATCACTGACTTGGATCTGCCTTGCGCATCAAATAAAATCAAACTTTTTTAGGGTGATTGATTGCCACTGTTATGTGTTTTAGAAACATGGTCTAAAACGTTAATGGCTTAGGTTTCCAAACCCAACAAGCTGAGGCCTTAACAGCATTAAAATTATTTCCCTTAACGGCATTAACTAGTGCTTTTGGCCTAGCAGTATTAACTTCTTTACCCCTAACAATATTGACCTTTTGATTAATATTACTGTTTTTAAATACTGTGTTCTTATGAATGGGCCTCTTAACAGTTGAATGTGTTATTTTAGAAAGATATGACATTGGTGCTAGCAGCATTCACTGTGTTTGCAGTGAGCAGTATTAACTGACTAGCAATATATACCATACTACTCAATTTGAAATATTTTGTCTAGCATAAATAATTGATAACTAATACTAGACTTCCGTTCTCATTAGTAACGTTGCTCTGGAACCATGTTCTATTTTAACACAGGGGTGAGTCTTTTTAGCAAAGTTGATGATTCACCTTGTGAGCATTGTTCCAAACAGGTTTTATCATCCTTTAATCTTGAAACTGTTTTTGATGGTAATTGCAATCAACCTGCAAATGATCAGAAACTTCAGACACAAACAGCCTTAATAAACATCCTTAAAATTGCTTTCTAATATTTGAGACATCATAATGTTCCAACTTCTTTGATTGCCTCTTGGACTGTGAGTGTTTTGCCTATGTTGCTCAACTTGTTTAATAGTTTTCCTAGTAGTTTTTTCTTGTTGTTTAGATTTAACAAACTCTTTCTTAACAATACTAGGCCTAACTGTTTTCTTTTCAGTTTTAGGCTGAGACACATCCTTTTCCTCATCATCTGACACCTAGTCTTCAATAATTGGGGCATCATCACATTTCCTAACTACCTTAGGCTCTTCTTCACTAGACATAGCTTTACAGTTCTCAACTACAGGCTTATTAACAAACTCATCTAAACTAATAAAAGACAAGTCAGGTGTTGGAGGCATGAAATTTCCTGTGTAGGGAGGTGGAACTGCATTATTATTTTTATAGCCTAAACCTTCTTACAATTGTCAACTATCTGACACTCTATTAGCTTAGTTTATACTTTTAGATTGCATGTCAAATTTATCTACATTAAGTTAATGCCATCTTTTTTCTTTATAACAATTTCAAGCTCTCTAAGCTCTCTAATAGCTATTCTCCTATATAATTTCAAAATTTTAAGCCCAGTAATAACCATGTAAAAAAAATAGACTTATTTTGCTATTATAAACATCAATATTTTCTCCACTGACTCTAAACTTGTTATAACCTCAAACCATTAACTCGGATTTCTATAAACTTTTATAATGATTCATTATGAGATTTAAGAAGATAACAGTATCTCAAGACAAGTTTTTTGAACAAATAGAAAACATTTGATTACCTCTGATCAGACTTGAAGATGAGAAAGCCATGAGTGCATAATTAGGCCCTTCCTCTGCCTGATCACTCCAGTCATATTCCACCCCCCCCCCCACCAAGACCACAATTACCCACCAAAGCTGTGGAAGTAGAAGTTTCCACAGGCACACTCTTCTTGAGCGTTCCTTGTACTTGTAGTCTTGATTTATTGATCCTTTGCCCCCCTAGCAAAATGTCCCCCTCTGTGGCAGTTATAGCACTCCACTTTGGATTTATCAAAACCAATAGTCTCATTGCTATTAATAGTAAGCTTTATTCCTATATCAAAAACCTTCTTGCCCTCATAGTCAACATGGCCATTTGCCATCTCAAATCCATCTCTTCCATGTCATCTGGATGGATTTGTTGTAAGTCTCATGTACAAGTTTGATGATTATTTCTTGGTTGACTAGCAAAGATGCACAAATAACAGCATCACTCAAGTTATCAATATTTGTAGAGTTAGCAGCATTAACTTGAGTGCTAGCAGTAGAAACTCCATGGACTAGCAGTAGTAACTCCATGAGCAGCATTAACTGCTTCATTAGAGCTGCTAGTGTTGTTATTTGAAGAGGACACAAAAGCCATGTTCCGTGTGCTTGAACTTGAGCTAGACATCCATTTGACTTCTAGTTCATACACCTTGAGGTTGTTATAGAGATCATCCATGCTCATTGTTTCTAACTCAACTTTATTCCTTCACACAACAGCATGTGTGTTCCACTCAAGTGACAAGCTTCTTAATAACTTTTGATTAACATCTTCTTGTGAAAGCTTTTCATCCAAAAGCTCCAATTGACTCACAAGCTTTTGAAGCCTATCAAAGGTTTGATCAAGCATATTTGATCTTGGAGCAGTGAAGTTTTCATATTGTTACTTTAAGAGATTTCTTTGAGTCTTCTTAGTAGCTGCATTCCCACCAAATCTCTTTTCTACAGCTTCCAACAACAGCTTAGCATCCTTTATAGAGTTAAACTTTAACTGATGTTCATTGGGAATGCCCATCATTAAAGTACTTCTAGCCTTCACTTTTAATCTTCTCTGAGCCTTATCTTTAGCAGAGGTAATAGGCATCACTTTTTCAACAACTTCCACAACTGCTTAACCTGAGATACATGCTTAAAAACGTCAACAAATTATTGAGTGAATTCAAAAAGTTTACAATTAACAAATAGAACGCATATTTTGGTTCCACAAAACATCAATAACGTCGCTTTGAGAGTAAGCAAGTTATAAAAATATTGATTTCTACTCCTTGAGCCCGTGTATCGAACCTTAACACAATTATCTCGTAAGATAAAATATTGACCGGATAGTATGCCACTATCCCTTTCTCAATACAAATGTCCGTTGACAGGGTGTTCAACCATTGATTCAAACCCTGGACAGGGTTGTCAAACCCGATAGATCTATCTAACGCACTAAGCGTTCACCCACACAGCAGAATGAAACACGAATACCATTAACAGGGCATTATAAACTCAATAAGTAAGGAAATATGGTTTATCAAAACAGTTTGCGTTCAATTTTCACAAAACAAGCAATATATCCCCCTCGCGGAGTTAAAACATTTAAAACATTCAAAAGCGAGGCTATGAACTCACCTTGATCGAAGCTGAAGATCAATTAATCGAAACAATCCACAGAAAATCAACGAACACGATTACGACCTATAAATTATGTCGCTCGATTACTATACCGAAAAATATGGTCAACGATGGTACTCATATCAACGATATCAGATATATTATTATATATATATATATATATATATATATTTATATTATATATATATATATTTTTATAGATATATATTATATATATATATATTCAAAAATGTAATAAGAATCCATTGCGCGTTCCTAAAATCTAAACTTCACGTATTGAGTTACGATCATTCTTTCATTTATATTATATATTGCTTAATCGAAAACTTTCTATTTTTAGAAAGTTACTATTTTCGAAAAGTTACCATCTTTAGTAAGTATCGTTATCCAATTATATTTATAATAATATTTAGTTATCTCGTCGAACTATCGACGTTCAAATTAATTATTAGTTACCCATACCGGGATTATGTCCCGTATATTACAAAAGTTTCTATTTTTAGAACCTCCCTCATTCGTAACAATCATTAAGTCTAAATTATTATATTAAAAATAATAGTAGCGTTTAATTACTTTTATAACATCCGACCATGTTTCAGTATAACCCGTTGGCATTTTAAAGTAAGATAGACTTTATTTGACTTTGACTTTTTATACATATTTATAATTAAATCTGACCCGCTCCAAAAGACCCGTTATATCACATTTTCACGACTCGGACTCAAAAGAGATTTTATGTAAAATGACATTCCAGACAACCTTTTAGTTTTAGCGGACCCGAAAGCGAACGATAAATGACAAAAGCCCTGCAAGTTTCTGCAGGAACTATGACATTTTTAATAAAAATGCAGATTTTGACTTTGAGTTTTGACCCGTTATTACTCGATTTTAAAGCTAGCAAGCCTCGCGGCAAAGTAAAACATCATTCTGAGCAACGTTTGTGTTTCGTCGGAAGGCCGAAACAGACTCGAAAGTGCTCAAAACAGCCATTTTCGAATCTGTCAGCACCTTAAAAAAATGCATTAGCTGAACCAACATATATATGTTTTCAAAACTTCATTCGGCCATAACTTCTTCGTTATGAGGAGTTACGGGGCGTTCGAATACCGAAACGCACATTAAGACAAATCGATATATTTTATCCATTTAAAAATCGCTTTTATGAATTTCAAACCTCGTTTTCCCTGCCAAACTTTCTGCCCATAATCTACTTGTTACAAAGTGCACCAAAATTCATTTTTTGACCCCAAAAACCATTCAAGACATTTATTTAAAATAGCAATCAATTTACATTTAACTCGCTCAATCAATATATAACAAAAACTAACTAGACGACGCAAGTTCTCATGGATTTCATCACTATGCAAATATCAACCATCAAGATATGTGGAAAACAAAAATAAACACATAGTATTAAAAAGGCTTACAAAGCATTCTAAACCTGTTTTATAACCTAAAACCATTAAACTAGATTTCTCTAAATCTCTTAATAGTTGATCATTTTGAGATTTAAGTAATTTAACAGTTTCCATACAAGATTTTGAACAATTTGAATCATTGGATACCTCTGAGTCAGAACTTGAAGATGAGTAAGCCATGAGTGCATAATTAGGCCCTTCCTCTGCCTGATCACTCCAGTCATATCCACCAAGACCATCACATGACACCAAAGCTGTGGAAGTAGATGTTTCCACAGGCACACTCCTTCTTGAGCTTTCCTTGTTCTTGTTGTCTTGATTTCTTGGAGCTCTGCACTCCCTAGCAAAATGTCCCCTCTTGTGGCAGTTGTAGCACTCCACTTTGGACTTATCAAAACCAATAGTCTCATTGCCATTAACAGTAAGCTTCCTTCCTGTATTCTTCAAAAACCTTCTAGCCCTCATAGTCAACATGGCCATTTGCCATCTCAAATCCATCTCTTCTATGTCATCAGGATGGATTTGTTGCAAGTCCTCATGTGCAAGTTGAGGACTATTTGGTTGACTAGCAAAGAATGAACAAATAACAGCATCACTCAAGTTATCAATATTTGTAGAGTAAGCAGTATTAACTTGAGTGCTAGCAGTAGTAACTCCATGAGCAGCATTAACTGCTTCATTAGAGCTGCTAGTGTTGTTATTTGAAGAGGACACAAAAGCCATGTTCTGTGTGCTTGAACTTGAGCTAGACATCCCTTTGACTTCTGGTTCATACACCTTGAGGTTGTTATAGAGATCATCCATGCTCATTGTTTCTAACTCAGCTTTATTCCTCCACACAACAGCATGTGTGTTCCACTCAGGTGACAAGCTTCTTAATAACTTTTGATTAACATCTTCTTGTGAAAGCTTTTCATCCAAAAGCTCCAACTGACTCACAAGCTTTTGAAGCCTATCAAAGGTTTGATCAAGCATCTCTAAGCTTGGAGCAGTGAAGTTTTCATATTGCTGCTTTAAGAGATTTCTTTGAGTCTTCTTAGTAGCTGCATTCCCACCAAATCTCTTTTCTACAGCTTCCAGCAACAGCTTAGCATCCTTTATAGAGTTAAACTTTAACTGATGTTCATTGGGAATGCCCATCATTAAAGTACTTCTAGCCTTCACTTCTAATCTTCTCTGAGCCTTATCTTCAACAAATGTAATAGGCATCACTTTTTCAACACCTTCTACAACTGCTGTTTTTGGGAAGGTTGCACCATTCTCTATGACTTTCCACAGTGCATAGTCTATCATCTGGATGTATTGTTCAATCCTTATCCTCCATAACTCAAACTCACCCGGTTTGAGCATGGGAACTTTGGATGCAGCCACCATGTGTGCAGAATCTTGATCCATATCTTCTAGCAAAGTTTCTCAAAGCAACAAGCTCTGATACCACTTGTTGATCCCACTTTAATAGATCAAATTCCTTAAGCTTGTATAAGGTTTAGTTATATTAGATAAATCTAACACAACTATAGTAGAAACTGTGTTTGGGTGTATTAAAGATTATGCGAAATCTAATCTTTAATATTTAAAAGAATTATTAATGGAACATAAAACTAAGAACATATAATTCAATAAACAATAAGCTCCAATATTATTAATGAAACAATATGAATACTCTTAATAGTATTAGGGTTACAAAACCTTGAAGCTATGATAATTGATGTGTTTCAAAAGCTTTTAATTTATAAGACTAAAAATACCGGATAATTATATAGAAACACACGGGTAAAAGTATAACCCACGTATGCAGTATAATCTTTTTAGCAAATAAGTTATACATATCTTTTACACAAATAACTCATATAAATCACATAAGCAGTACTAACTTCTTCACTAGCAGCATTAACTCCTTCAGCAGCATTAACTTTGTACTAACAGTAGTAACTTTGTACTAGCAGTAGTAACTACTTAGCATATTTTCCAGTCTTTATCTCTGAGCAGTCTTAACTTCCACTAGCAGTAGTAACTTTGTACTGACAGTTGTAACTTCACCAACAATCTTAAACACTTAGAATAATTTTCATTGAAATTCTCTAATAGCACTAACTTTGACCGAGCAACATTAACATCAATAAGAGCAACAGTAATACTAGCAGCATTAAGAAAGCTTTTAATCCTAACAACATAATTTACACTTTAGCATAGGTTTTTGAAGAGGTTTAGGTCTACCTGATTTAAATGATTTAGTGTTTTGACTCTTAGATTTAACATCTTGACTAACTTTGGTTGAACTTCCTGAGTTAGAGGACTTAGGTTTTTGTTCATGAGTCTTTAAGTTAATTTTCTCATCCATTAAAATCTGAACAAGTTTGGTCAATTCATTGATTTTGGATTCTTATTCAGTGTCTTTCACTTCAGTAGGGACTGAAGAAATTATAGGCTTAGTATCACTAACAGTGACAAGTCTTGAAACACTCTTGGTTGAAGATTCTTGTGTTTTAGGCTTTATATGTTTCATGATACCTAAGCCTAACTTCTCACCTTTTGGAGAGTGAGGTTGATAGGTTAATGACATTACCTCAAAGCTAGGAGAAGCTCCCTGAAGATTTTTCAGGGGAGGTAATAGGGTAAGAGATTCTAATTCCTGATCATTAATGATTCATGTATTGATGCCCTCAGTAGGTTTTAAACACTCATTTATAGCTTGACTTTCAGGGACTAGAATTCTTTCCAGTATTAAAGTTTGGAAGTTTGCTGTTAGGGTTGTGTCTTTCAACCCAATCCTTGGATTTTGGAAGCATTTTATGGTCATAAACCATGGAGGCAAGAATGAAAAGGTTTTTATTGACATCCTTTTTAGATTAAGACTCAGTGATCAACTCTCCACCAAGAATTTTCTTCTTTTGGTTAGGGATTTGCTCACTGATGCATTATAGTTAGCCATTTTTCATTGCTCATTCTTTCTTTTTTAAGTTGTTCTTGAAGAGCATGATTTAACTTAGTGAGTTCAATGTTTTGAATTTAAAAAGTGATAGCTTCGAGCATAGCTTGTTTTAAAACTAGTAAATCATCTCTACACTTGTTTAATTTAAAAATGATTTTGTTATATTTTGATAATTAGTTTAATCTTTGCTTTTCAACATACTTAAGAACAACATTAATGTACTTAAGATAATTTTGCCAATCGGCATCCTCATCTATCTAGAGAAGAATACTTACCTTTCTCATGGTGATTTCGATCCATTCACCATTGCGGGTATGATTCTTTCCCACAGTGAGCTCATCATCAACTAGATCCATCATTACTTTGACTTGTGTCAACTATTCATCATTTGAGACTTCTTCCTCACCCCAATCAAAGGTTTTAACAACAAGGCCTTTGTTCTTTGATTGCGAAGTTTTAGGATTCTGAGAAGTCGATGGACTGGCTTCAAGGAGTGCAAGTTTTCCTTTCATCTTCTTGTACTCAGTCTTGTAGTCCTTCTGAATTTTTGGTTCAGGTTGACTATATTGAGTTTGTTGAGAAGACTAAATAAGTTTTGGTGTAAACTTGGGTTAAACCTTTTGACACTGAAGAGAAGTTTGACACTGGTGATTTGTAAGAAGGTCAACGTTTATAAAAACAATCCTCTAGCAAAATAACGATTTTAACCGCAATTTGCACTCAGATGTTTTTCATTTGCCATTGACTTGAAAAATCGTTCTTCTTTTTATCAAACATTTTGAGTTTTGCCAAGGGCTCTCTATTGGAACCCAATATCTAGGTCCACTAAGATACTCCTCACTATTCACTCATCTACCTCATCATTAGAAAAAAATTTCCTTTAAATCAGGTAAGACATTACTAGAGAAAAAAGCATTACAATAAGAGTATTTGAGGGAGTAGTAATGAGGGCCTTTTTGCTATCTGAGTACCTTCTTTTGATAAGGTTGTCCTCAAAGACAAACCTTTCATAGATATAAGCAAGGTCAAGAGTCAGAGTATTATTGGCGTTTCTCAGTCCCTGAGAGAAGGTTAACCACTTCTCAGGGAGGCTATTTATAAAACCAACATTGATTTTGTGTTTAAATAGAATTACACCATCATTGGCAAGCTCATTGAGCAGGGTCATATAGCAGGTATAGGTTTATGAGAGACTTTCAGAGGGTTTAGCCCTGAACGTTTGATACTAAAGTTTCATATCTATGATCCTGTTTTCCTTGGTATCTGAGGGACCTTCAAAGCTGTGAACCAAGTCAGTCCATGTAGCTTCAGCTGTCTTACAGCTAATGACTGACTCTATTATGCCATCTGGTATACATGACATAATGATGCTTTTAAGGCGTTGGTCTTGAACGACCACCCTCCTCTCATCTAGGGTCCATTGAATCTCAAGCTTTATAACACATTCAACATTTTTTGGCTGAAATGGGGCATCCTTAATACATTTAAATGTGAGTAGGGATTCCAATCCTACTAACTAAAAAAAAAAAAAAAAACAAAAAAAAAAAAATAAAGCAAAGCATCGTTTTCCACTATTGATTTTTTTTTTGCTCTAGTTTGGAGCAATAGCAGCATATTACCCCCTTTTTGTCAATAATGGGGTACAGTACTTTCAGCAACCATTTTAGGATCTAGGTTTCAAAAACTTTGAGCAGATTTAAGTGTTAAATGTCACACCCCGCCAAGGCAGAAACGCGATGCGTAAACAAGAATGGATATCATCACAACACATGGTGTCTATATAGAGAATACTAAAATGAATACTAAAGTAAAGCAAAGACACAAAGTGTCATAACAATACCCAAAACCTAATGGTGTCTTTATTAATGAGAAAGAGGTCTCGTCAATAAATGACATGCAAAACATAATCCAAACAATTCATGCAAACGCAATTATTCAAAACAGAAAGCATAAATAAACTCCAAGCATCCTACGGTCTCTTCTAGCCACTGCGCTCTATCTTAGCACCATTAAGCTCACCTGAAAATGATGCTTAAAACCGTCAACACAATGGTTGGTGAGAGTCATAGGTTTAAGACACGCAAAACAAACCTTTAAATCCAATTACTATGATAAATAAAACATAACATAGCAGGACATACAACGATCTATCATACAAGCTAACATGCAACCACATCAATCCACATTGAGACGTTCACGCTCAATGGTCACAAACATAGAAACAAAACATACAACAATGAGACGATCACGCTCACTATCAACAATCCACAGCAATGAGACGATCACGCTCACTACTAACAATCCACAGCAATGAGACGGTCACGCTCACTACTAACAATCCACCAATGCCTTGAGACGGTCACGCTCAAGCACAACAAAAAAGGGAACCAAACGTGTCCCATGATCCACAACAATAGCAAGTAGCACATAACATACAATAGTCACGTATAGCCCATGCCTCATTTAAAACACAATATCACAGTAACTAAAACATTTAAACTCATAGCATCATTTTCACCCCAATAAAACATAAGAAAAAGGGGCTATGAAACTCACATGATGCTTAGCTTCCCAGACGATTTCAACAAAAGCTTCACAAACACTTCATGGATAATTTAAATAATTAAGCACACAATAAGCTACCATCAATTAGGCATTCAACCCAATATGATGTAACCTCAACTATGATGGATATCTAAGCTATCTACCATAGTTCTATACTTGATTTCACCCTTTTCGAACTCTTATATATGCCATTTATACTTCAATACTACACTTAAAATTTTCTGGATTAGAGCAGAATTTTATACTCACTTACGCGCCCTAAACGCACCACTTAAACACTTCCATAATTCTAACCAAAATTCACCATGCTTGCAATATGTCTTATGACCTCTGCCTAGCTCTCCTAAGAGTCAATAACCCTTTTTACAAATACCCTTTAGAAATTCATTAATCCAAAGTGTCCAAAATTCGGCCAGAATCTGACCCCCAAAAGTATGACGTTAGATAACCCACTTAAATATATAAACTAACTTCCACGTGATTTAGAGCCTCTAACTAGATGTCTAAGTATTTTTAGAAAAATCAAAACCAAAACTGAAATTCGTCACAGTTTTACACACTGATTTTGTAAAGACCTTTTTGACCACTTCCTGACCATAAAAACTCACGAGACAAACTCTGCTGGAAATATAGCACCTCTCTGGGGTTATTCTCCAAAATATTGTAAATTGTTATTTGATAATTTATTGATTGAGTTATACCGTACAAAACTGCCTAATTTTCTGCAGTGAATTTAAACAACTAATCGGGCTCTAGACCCTAACGCATGATAATCATTAACCAATTGAACCAATGATCAAACAATCATCATTAAACTATAAACTCCAGAAAATTTAAAACCCTAATTTATAAACCCTAATTTATTTTCATGATTAAACCTAATCCATCATGCTTAGATTACAAGAATTAAAATAAAAACTAGAATTAAACAAAGAATTAGAAAATACCTTAAACCCTAAAAATTTTCTTCTTTTTTTTCTCTCTGGATCGGTCGAGCAATAGGGGAGGAGGGTTATGGGATTTATTTTGTATTTATAGGCCCCTAATTAATTATAGATAATATCTAATTAAGTTGATTCCCGTTAAAAACACTTTTTTTTCTTTCCCCTTATCCTCTTTAAATTTGTTTTTACTATTCATCTATAAAAAAAAATATTATTTATTTATTTATTAATTACTTAATTATTTGCTTTATCTTAAGTTTTTATAAAAACCTAAGCTTATTTGCACATACCTTTTTGCTTAAACGCAATTTACTAGACTTTTAAAAATAATTAACTTTCCAAAAATACTTTTCATTTCACAAATTCACTTTCTAAAAATAGAAAGTCTTCCAAAAACTCTCATATTTTTAAACAAGAACTCATTTCTTCACAAATGACAACACTTACCCATTCTTAATCATCACCTAGACATCCACATATTAACCAAAACAATTCTCTCAAAATACATATTCAATTCCATTATCACAATAAGTGTATTATATAAAATTTCTCATCAAAATAACTCATTCTCTTAACTTAAACCTCTAAAACCTAAACTTATCTTAAATTACTAACACAAAAATACGTATACGTATAATTACTTACACAATTAACGTAAAACCGCTTCAATCACCAAAATCATTTCCTTGTCACCAAAAGTGAACGAAATGAACTTCACAAAATTCAACACAAATCCAATCCCAATGAGACGATCATGCTCAATGGATTGATTATCCAATCTCACATATCCCACACAAACACATATAAACACGTATAAACACATAACCATACATTGCAACAGATACATTTAGGTCAACACTACGGTTTGACCAACCTGCTCAAGTCATGGTTGTCACACTTAATGAATCTGAATTTAAAGCAACTACTTATAAAAGAGGTTTAGCAACTCTAGAAGATCAAATTATCACATATAAAAAGAATGAGATTCTTTTTAGTGAAGAAATAGGAGTTCTTAAAAGAGAAGTAGCTTGTAAAGACTATGAAATAAATATGCTTAAAAGTGAGTTTGAAAAAGTTAAGCAAGAAAAGGATGGCATTAAATTTAAAATTGAGAAATTTGATAAGGCCTCAAAAGACTTAGATCAGTTGTTAGGAAGTCAGATAATTGACAAAAGTAAAAAGGGCTTGAGGTATAGTGCAGTTCGTCTACCTCATCCTTTAATCTATAATAGACCTAAATAGCTTGATCTATCTTATTCTGGTCTTGATGAATTCAAAGAGCCTGAGTTCAAAGGTTATGGTCCTGAGAATAGTGAGCAAGAGTCTAATGTCGTTTGTGATAAAAAATTAGATAATTCTAAAGAAAATTTTGAAGAGTCTTTGGTAGAAGAACAAGTATCATAAGACGCAAGTAGCTTTGTTGAGTCTTCACCTAATGTTGATAAAGAAACTGTTTTTCCTGTTAATAAAAAGGTAGAGTTTACTAAACCTAAAAATCATGAAAAACCAGTTAAAAAGTCAATTAGGTATGCAGAAATGTATAGATCACAATCTCCTAGGGGTAATCAGAGGAATTGGAATGGACAGAAATCCAATCAACTAGGAAAAGATTTTGTGATGTATAACAAGGCTTGCTTTATATGTGGAAGTTTTAATCATTTGCAAATTAATTATGATAATCATCAAAGAAGAGGCATAGTATCTAGAAATAATTACAACAGGGTGGATTCCAAAACCACACACCCTAGTGTACACAGGAATATGTCTCCAAAAGTAGTTTTGTTGAAAACTGGCCTCACACCACTTAATACTATTAGGCCTGTTAATACTGTTCACCCCAAAACAACAGTTGATAGTGCTAAATCAAAGATACATTTTTCTAAACAAGCACAATCAACTGCTAAGAGGCCCTTTTATAAGCAAACAACATTAACTAGAAGATCTGTGCATACTGCAAAAAGATATTATTATAATGGAAGGCCTAGAGTTGTTAATACTGCTAAGTCTTATATAGGACAAGTTAATACTGTTAGGGTAAAAGGGGTAAATGTTGTAAAGTCCTAAGCATATTGTGTTTGGAGACCTACCAAACCTAATGGTGCATCACTTGCTTTTAAAATACATAACTACATTGATGCACGAAGCAGATCCAAGTCAGTAATGGCTTGGGTCCCCAAAGGGATCTAATTTCCTTATTCTTTATGTGTAGGGCAAGCCACAACATGATGATAAAGGATTTGTTGACAGTGGATGCTCAAGGCACATGACTGGGAACATAGCTTATCTCTCAGATTTTAAGGAATTCGATGGAGGTTATGTTGCATTTGGAGGAGGAGCATATGGTGGTAGAATTACTGGTAAAAGAACACTTAAAAATGATAATCTTGATTTTAAAGATGTATACTTTGTCAATGAGTTAAAATTCAATCTTTTTAGTGTCTCACAGATGTGTGACAAAAAGAACTATGTCCTTTTTTGTTAACATAGATTCACCCTTATAACATAAGATCTGGAGGCTTGGTAAAATGGAAAAGAAAAGTATCCATATTATTAGAGAGACAAAGAATAAGAGATGGGAAGAGTGTGTGTTGTTGAGAGAAAACACACACACACACTTTTTACAAAGTGGAGATTCACCCCTCCATGGAGTTGGAGGGGGGTATTTATTGTCCTAGTGACACCACAACTATCGCTAGCTTGTCATTATTAGTCCCTTATGTGTCACGCTATAAATAAAATCTAATGTAATTCCGTGTTTGTCACCATATTTTAAGGCTAACAATCTTCCCCCAATATGTGGACATATACGGAATTACTTACAATGTTCTTAACAAGTACAGATTAATTAAATAAAGTCTTCCAAAGCGCTTCAAAGCTGAAGTTGTATTATGAGTTCTCTGGTCTTAAACTTGTTTCCAGCTTGCTCTTCATTGTTCTTTTACCTTGTTCTGGATACCATAAGTAGTATGCAATGAACTGGATTAACTGTCCCCCAATAATTATGCAGCATGTCTTGAAGCTTTCTTCATAGACTCCTTTTGGCGAAGTTCTGAAATCAGCTTTCCCCCAAACAACATCCTATCTTAAGCAGATTCTGGACTTTGAAGTAGCTTTGAACAAATTTTACTCTGTCATTGACATGCACATACGGAATTTTTGTAGAAGTCAAACACACCAACAGATCCATGCTTCTTGTCATAAGGGCTTTGGTGAATATTCGTTCGGGGTGCATGCCGAGAAATCAGTCATCTGTTCTTCACATGTTTTGTAGAAATACTTCACAAAACCATTACTTAGTAAAGATAGTATACACTACTTCCCCCTGGAAGTTGACATGTGGAACAGCAATTCAATTAAGTCCCGGCGAATTGTAACACATTTTCCCCAAAGATGGTTGGCGTACTCTGGAAGCATCCTTGTCGTGTACGTTATATACTCGGAGTAAGTTTCTTGTCATAGCTCAAATCTTGCATATACAAAAAGAATCATTACCTCTTGTCTTCAGAGGCCGTAGAGGAGATGAAGCAAGAATCAAGAACACTTGGTATAACCAAGGTCTTGTGAATGAATGTCATCGAAGAACTTTGAAGATTTTGCTTAGACTGTGAAGTATCTTTGTCTTGGAATAGCACAAAAATACCCGTGAGAAGTGCTGTTTACAAAACTAACTTTAAACTCTCTGGCTAACTTACCAACCTCGTATTCTGTAGGCTATTGTCGTGATCACTTGGTGAAGTAAACCCGATATATCAAACTTGAAACTGAAGTAAAATCCCCCAAATTTGTTACTTAATCTTGCACTGTTGTGATTGAAGAACGGTGCAAGATTAGATCATTAAGTACTCTTGACCACTCCGAAAGTATGAAGAGTACAAACACCTCTTGAAGTTATCCACATCGACTTAGCGTGTGACACTGAGTACTTAACAACGTAATCACTTTAGTGATAGTTATCAGGTCTGCAACCAACCACCCTGATGCTGGTAACTAGATTAATTCAAGTCTTAATCATAATCTGTATACGTTCAAGCAAGGTCATCCAATGATAGAAAATAGAAGAAAGGTCTCCGATGATGAAATAAAGTAGACGCTTCGTGAAATCTAACTTCAATCTCAAATAAGGGATACAAAATCAAGTTCGTGATCACATGTCATCGTAATCCAAATCTCTAGCCATTTTGTCATTTAAGTGAATCTTTTCAGGATCATTTTGGGATTAAGTGTTGTTGTTTGTGTGGTGTGTTGTTATTGTAGGTAACCCTTTATCACTTCACTTCAAGAAGATTAACAAGAAAATTAGGAAGAATGTAGAGAGAGAATCTAGAGAGAGAAAGTTAGAGAGAAAAATGGAAATGGATGATTAACTTGAAATGTTACAAATGAACCAACCACCTCACCTTCCTTGGTGAGGTGTATTTATAGGCTTGCATGCCTTTAGTAATTCTATGGGCCGGGCTCGGTTTTACTTGGGCTTTCGCCCGATACACGTGACCGATTAGATTACATTTAAGAGCCCGTTCACCCGAGTAGCCTATTACAACGTATAATTATTTAATGACTGAGACCTAGTATAGTCATGAACTGGAACTTCATTGTGTCGACTCATTATTTTGAGGTCTAACAATCTCACCCGAAGTGTGTCATTGTGGACACTCTTTAGTGGAGATCAATAAGATTGCTTTTTTCGTTGAGCTCTTTGGATCTTTAATCTCTGTTTCTAAGTTGTAGGCTTGTTCCTTCATGCTTTGTGACCTTTGAGCTTTAGGTTGTCATTGTCTTTCCGGACTTCGTCTTTGCGTCCGAGTCTTAAATCTATTTCCTTTTTGTCTTGATCGTCTTTGCCACCTTGTGCGATCTTGTGTCCTTGCACATGCTCATACTTTGCATCATCTTGATAGTCTTGCTAACAATCTCCTTCCTTCCCCTTTTTCCTCCCCCTTATTTTCCCCTCCCCCCCTCGCTTCCTTTTACTTTGATAGACTTGATATCTGCTGAAGGAAGATCTTGTATATCAGAGTTTTGTTGACGGAGACTTTGTCATTTAATTCTTGAGCTTTCATGATCTTTGATCTTGATGCTTATAGAATGTTCTTTGTAGTTTGAGCATGGATGTGGTAATGAATCCGACCTTCAGCTGGAATGACGGCATCACCATCTCCATTTTATGTATCTGAAATAAAACAATTAGCCAATAAAGGGTGGACGGAAATATGGCTTTGTCATTCGTCCGGATTTGGTTAGGATTAACCTCCGGTCTCCTTGACGACGTTTTTACGTATAAATACTTACATGTGATCGGGTAGATCAAAGAATCTCCTTGACAGGGTTTCCAGCTCAAAGGTAGGGTTTTAACACCAGATGTATTAGATTTACCATATCTTGCTTCGTTCATCATTACCGAACGTTCAACCGCAAAGACAACACGGTTAGAGTGAATCAGATAGTTAACTTATCTTTTGTTAAGCGTTAAATCATTTTCCTGGAACAAGTTATGATTAATAGTAATCGCACATCGTTTCTTTCAGGTTGACCAATGTTTGATTATATAGATCTCGAAGTCACCTACCAGAGCTTGTTTGCTGGCTGGCTCAACGCAGGATTTTCCATCTTCTATGTGTAGTACATAAGTATCACTCGGATGTTCTGGCAGAATCACAAGGTAATGGTAGGACTCTGTCTAACAGCTTCTGTATTTGTGAACTAATGATGTTCAACAAGTGTTGCATGAAATGTGTCTAATGAGATTTATTTGTATAGATTCTTGGCTCTAGACTCGATTAGTGCGTTTTGGTTTTAGTAATGGATGGCATGGACTCAGATTGCCACCTATTCAATATTAAGTACAACTCGGATGTGTGAAGTCAATAGTAGTCGCGTGTATCTCCGTGTAAACCTGAGACAGTTTCTTTTGAGAGAAACCTGAATGGGCTGGAAGGGGTTGTGCATTGCATCACTGGGTCCATGATGTCGTCTTCAATGTCAGCAATCAACATTCTGATTCTGACAGCATATGTATTGACCCGGTTTCTGCCTAAGTTGTGTGGAGGGCTTCTTTCTTTACACCCTTTATCCATACATTTCTTTTTAATTCTTCAACCCCTTCAATGCTTACCAAGACGTCATTACTAACACCTTGTTGTGATTGTTCCAGTGTTAGCTCAATCTTAGTCGGCATTCTTCCCTTATACACATTCATCTCCAATCATACCTAAGGACTGCTATTTCTAACTATGGATTATCCTTGGGTAGATCCTCCGGTTCTGGTTGGATCATAGGATTGATTCCTAACCTAACCACCTTATGACTTCAGAATCGTCGTGAAATTAAGATGTTGTTGGGTATAAGATCGAACCATAAAACCTTTTCAGCACATTGAGTCAATTAGATCATATTTTAATTACATTTTCTCCCCTTATTTTAAATAATAAACACTTAGTTTTTGAAATACCTTGTGATTAAAATATGTCTTGAAAATTCTGTGGGAGAAAATATTATCAGCATGAATGGTTTGGAACATTTTGATAATGTTTTGAATACATAAGAATGGTCGTTGTTGATGTATCCAAGAACATTAAAACTTTGTTTTTCGAAAAACTCCCCCTCAAAAATAGGACCAATTGAAAAATTGTTGTCTTTTGAAAACATTGTGAGGGATGGAGTGTTGAACACACAATTTTGAAAGATTATGAATTGTCATCGAGAATTTCTTGAAAAAATTATGTTCAACATTTTGAAAAACATCATGTTAGGAAGATTCTCTTCCAACTCTTAGGGTAAGGCTCACTTATGCGTACACTATCCTTTTTCGTGAGCTTAAAACTTTGAATGTCTTGTAAGAACAGCTCAAGACCGAGAAAAGTTGAATTTCTCGTTGTTAGGATAAGTTATCTTTATAGATAAGCTTTCCTTTATTTGTAGTCCGGGTTACGTTTATGATATTTGCACATAAGCCATTTAGAAATTAGAAATGACATGTTTGACGGAAACTATTTGCAACTCTCGCCCGAACACTTCATTTACACACCCGTGTCAATGTTAATTCGACATTTCTAAGCACGTAAAATGTTATCGATTTCCAAGGACATGTCGAGAAGATTTTTTTGGAGGAAATTTTTTTTTTTTTAGATTTTGTAATTTGTATATATATTCCGTTGCCCTTAGCATTGTAAGTGAAGCGTGGACTAGAAATTCTAATTTCCTTTGTAATGGATGTAGCTGTCTTGACTTAGAGGAACAACTTTTGGAACCAGCTTTGAACTTGACGGTTCATTGCTGTGGTCGTGAATTCCGAGTTCTGAACGGTTATGATCAGAAGTCATTTGATGAAGAACGAGGCCTGAACTGATGTGAACAGACATCATTGCCATGAAGACCGAGGCTTGAACTGTTATGTTCAAACGTCATTTATCGTTGATGACCGAGGCTTGAACTGTTGTGTTCAAACATCATTTGATGTAGCTCATCTTTTGTGAAACCATTCTGGCACTGGTTTCTTAGATATCAAAAATTTCAGCAACCACACTCTGAGATTTTCCTGCTTTTCATTGTATAGTGCATCTGCATTTATGTCAATTCGTTGTTGCTTTTGACCATTGAATGATGTACCTGCACTTAAACCCAGAGTTTGTTTGCATGCATGAATATGAGGGATATCTACTATTGAACCATGCGCGGGTTCACTGTCAACCTTGCCCGTACAAGAGTTGAGTAACTTTCCTGTGGGAATCCACCTAGAACGAACATTACTAAAGATTCTACCCGTTGGTTTCCATTTAAGACTAGGCCTAGAAGGTGTCGTTTGTGTCCATTTGTATTCTGATGGACATTTCTTTTCTATCCACCATTTCCATCGCCTTATTTGGATTTTCTCATACAATCCTTAAGATAACTCTTCCCTGGGATTCTGAATAGTGGTATCTGATGCAACTGTTTTCTTATGAGGTGTTGCAACAGATTTGTTCGTTTTTCTCTTTGGTTTACTAGCACTAATAGGCACTACTTTAGGCTTCTTAGATCTAGCATTCACGTCTTTCAAATACTTAGAAACACAAGCATCATGATTCGAATTAAACACACATTTTCCACAAGTAGCACAAACAGCATTAACATTCGAAGTTCTGGAATTTAAACTGTCATTACACGCAGTTACAGACTTTGTTTGATTAGAATACTAGTAATCCTAGGGTGTTCTTCTACTTCAGTCCTTCTTAAAACTATTAACATGACTAGTGTTTGCACGGACTCTTATCTTTCATTTGATTGCTCCTAGGCCGTGGTCTGCTAACATTAGTTTTGTGAGCTACTCCTGTAGATGTAGATACGCGAGGATTAGTATTCCTAGAAGTCTGATTCAACTGCGGTGCTCTAGTTTGTGTGGTACTACTTGCAATTTGATACATGCCTGGTTTAATCACATTTGTGTTTCTTACAGCTTGCTTTGCTGTTTGAGGCAAATTCTGTGGAGTGACAGGTTTTGATAAACCCTCTGACTCATTAGTTTTTAAAACCGACCTTTTCTGTGCAAAATATTTTCTCTCAAGAGAGTTTGAAAAAGGAGTCGGTATTCCTAAAACTGATGGTTTTGGAATCCTTTGAGCATTTGGTTGTCGAACAACAGATGGGTTATCAAACTTATTGTCCACAGATTTTCCTTTGCATTTTTCAATGAGTTTCTTTAACTCACTTATTGCAATGTTCTTGTCTTGCAGTTGAGCTTTCAGATCTTGTATTTCAAAATATTGTTCACGTTCCTTTCGAAATACATTTGACGCCTTTTTCTTTGGCAATCTGTGTCATTTTTTTGCAGTTGTTCTTGGACATTCTTGTAATCGTTTCAGAGAAATGCGTGTTTTTCTAATTTAGCAAAACTCATGTAAAAGCTCAGTGTATCGTTTTACTTACAACTTACAGTTTGTTAAGAAAGCTTTTGTGCTAGACAGTCACATTTCCTTGACCTTTATGAAGATATAAGCATTGTAATTCATAGTGATCTAGTCTAATCAGATAAAGATTGGCCCAAAAAAGATCACATAACATCTTTAGACAAAATTCTTTGCAAAAGGCATATCTTACATGTTGGAAAATTTGGCATTGTCAGATTCAGTTCATCAAGTTCATCTTCAGAGATTCACGTAACTTTAAATCTTGCATGCATTTCTTGCTATGTTCATGTACAAATGCTGAAACTATATTCTGAGTCTAGGGCATATGGGCATAAACATGTCTTTACTGGATTTCCATATCTTGCGCAGTGGGCGTTACGAAGATAAAGAAGGTCTTTTGAATGTTTTTCCCAGGCTTGATTGACAATTTCTTTCAGGATGTATTAATGTTATTTGTCAGACATTATATGTTGGCTACTTTTGCTTACTGATTTAGACCACTGGTTAAAGTACTTTGCAATGAGAGACAGATTTTTCTGCATGTCTTTATCCCTATGAGCTTGTTCAGGATCACTGTCTTCTTCAGAAGCTGACTCAGATGGTGGTGTGATTGGTTTGGCTATCTCTTTGCCTTTATATCTTGTAGTTGCATGAGATCTGGTTGAAAGTGAAGCTTTTGATGTTGGTGCATATGATTTGTGAGATTTTGATGATTGATAATAAGGGTCTTGAAGTGTTTGAGCAGTAGCAACAAGTGCTAATGGGTTAGCATTCTTGGCCATTCTTTCAGCACGGAGTTCATTAACTTCCTTTTGGTATTATTTCAGAATGTCAAAGAGTTTGTGATATGAAACTTCATCCAACTTATGTTGTTGCTTGACAATTGTTACAAATCTTGACCATTCTGGTTGAAGTTGTTGAAGAAATTGAACATTGACTTGCATCGTAGCAACTGTCAAATTGTTTCTGATCATTTCATTCATCATCTTGTAGAATCTTGTGTAGTAAGACTCAATTGTTTCTCCATCGTGAGAGGTGAATTGACCAAACTCCCAAAATAAGTTTGTCTTGACATCTTGAATATTGAGTGATTTACCTTGTTGTAGCCTTTCGATGGCTTCCCACATTTCTTGAGCTGTCTAACATGCATCAACAGTTGAGTATATTTCATCTCCAATTCCAGTCAATATCAAATGAATCGCTTCTTTTTCTGATTCAAAATGAGCTCTGTTTTCAGGAGTCATATTCATAACTGTCTCGACTGTTGTTTGTTCAGGAACTGCTGGAGAATCCTCTGTTGCAGGAACAGCTGGTGTTGTGACAATCGTTGGAGTGTAAGGACCTTTGAGAATGCACTTCCGTAAGGCATCACCATTTGGTCTTGTATCAATGTATCGTAAGAACCGTGATCGCCATTGTGCATATCGTCCTGTTGCAAGCATTGGTGGACGATCCCTTGAACCAGCTGCCATTATGTTGTTATGCATTTGACTGTCGGTTGTGGAAGTTACAATTGGAGTTGTCATGATGAATGATTGAAGAATTATGAAGTGAAAAATGATTGTAGGATCTTAAGTAGATTTGTTGTGATTGAAGTTGTGGTAAAAAGAAAGCAATAAACGTTCACGGGATTTTACAAGTCTATGATTAAAACCGAGAAAAGAATTGTGTCTTTCGCGGGATTTTACAAAATCAATAGAAAACCGTGAATGTTAATTGATTTGGATTAAGGTTTGTTTGTTGTGAATTGAATGTCTTGAAATTGATTATGTTTATTGTTGTTGATTAATTATCCTTGTAGTCCAAATTAAAGTCCAAAGTTCGTTTAATTAGTCCTTGAGGTTTGTTGTTAATTTCTATGTCTGTTACAAGTCTCAAAGTCCAAGTCCTAAAATGTTGACAAAAGGCAACTAGGTCACAAAACGTAATGCCAAAGATTTTGACAAAACGTAATTGCTCAATTCTGACTGCCCTCTGATTCCCAAACTGTCCAGTCTGATTGTCATTCTTGTACCTTGGAGTAGTATCCACATTCTTGTTTCTGGTGTTTGAGGAAGTTCTGAGGTTGTTGTTGGTAGGTTTGTAGAGTTTCTTGAAGTACTTTGCAATGAGAGCCAAATTTTTCTGCATGTCTTTATCCTTCTGAGCTTGTTCAGGATCACTGTCTTCTTCAGAAGCTGACTCAGATGGTGGTGTGATTGGTTTGGCTATCTCTTTGCCTTTGTATCTTGTAGTTGCATGAGATCTGGTTGGAAGTGAAGCTTTTGATGTTGGTGCATATGATTTGTGAGACTTTGATGATTGATAATAAGGGTCTTGAAGTGTTTGAGCAGTAGCAACAAGTGCTAATGGGTTAGCATTCTTGGCCATTCTTTTAGCATGGAGTTCATTAACTTCCTTTTGGTATTGTTTTAGAATGTCAAAGAGTTTGTGATATGAAACTTCATCCAACTTGTGTTGTTGCTTGACAATTGTTACAAATCTTGACCATTCTGGTTGAAGTTGTTGAAGAAATTGAACATTGACTTGCATCGTAGCAACTGTCAAATTGTTTCTGATCATTTCATTCATCATCTTGTAGAATCTTGTGTAGTAAGACTCAATTGTTTCTCCATCGTGAGAGGTGAATTGACCAAACTCCCAAAATAAGTTTGTCTTGACATCTTGAATATTGAGTGATTCACCTTGTTGTAGCCTTTCGATGGCTTCCCACATTTCTTGAGCTGTCTGACATGCATCAACAGTTGAGTATATTTCATCTCCAATTCCAGTCAATATCAAATGAATCGCTTCTTTTTCTTATTCAAAATGAGCTCTGTTCTCAAGAGTCATATTCATAACTGTCTCGATTATTTTTTGTTCAGGAACTGCTGGAGAATTCTCTATTGCAGGAACAGCTAGTGTTGTGACAATAATTGGAGTGTAAGGACCTTTTAGAATGCACTTCCGTAAGGCATCACCATTTGGTCTTGTATCAATGTATCATAAGAACTGTGATCGCCATTGTTCATATCGTCCTGTTGCAAGCATTGGTGGACGATCCCTTGAACCAGCTGCCATTATGTTGTTATGCATTTGACTGTCGGTTATGGAAGTTACAATTAGAGTTGTCATGATGAATAATTGAAGAATTATGAAGTGAAAAATGATTGTAGGATCTTAAGTAGATTTGTTGTGATTGAAGTTGTGTTAGGAATTTTGTATAACAGACTTAATTCTGTTAGTATTATAGTTAATTCTGCTAGTATAATAGTTAGTACTGGTAGAAGGTTTATCATAGTTAGTACTAGTAGTGTTAAAAAGTTAATACTACTTATGTAATAGTTAAGTCTGCTTACGCAGAAATTAGTTAGAATTAAAGATATGTATGAGATATCTAAGGAAAGGATATGCATTATCTTTATACGCATTTTGTAAAGCCCATTAGGGTTTCCTTAGTCTATAAAAGGAACCTTAGGCATAGTAAGTAGATATAGTTCTACACAAGATCATAGAGATCGAATAGTAATCATAGTTTGTAATCTGTAACCAAGGCAGATTCAAAGTTCAATATAAAAGTGTTTTGATTGTGTTCTTCTTTACATTGTTGATTAAATTCCGTGTAATCAATAGTGGTTAATCATTGTTTCATCATTGTTACTTTAGATTTATCTAAGGTAACAAACCCTTTACAAGCTAAAGGTTAAGATCCATTAAGCAAAGGGATTAGCCACATTGGGGTATGTTACTGAGGGTAAATTAACATTTTGGAAAAGGAATTTTACACCCCAATGGAAATTTCTAATCCATCATATTTTACATTGCTTAAGCCCTAAGTCTGGTGGATGGAATCAATTTGGTTGTACTATTGCTACTGCATTAATCTGTCTATCTAGCAATAGGGTTTATAATTTTTCTAAAATGATTTTTGATGGGATGGTTCATAACCTAGAGAGTAATTCAAAATTTTTAATGTATCCATGGTTTTTACAAATTATTTTGGATATTACAACTGAAAATAAAGGAAGGTATTTAGCCCCAACTTTAACCAAAAAGCTTTTTGCAAACACAAATCAACGTGGGGTTTTTGCTTGTTTTTCTCTATTTGAACCAACACTAAATGATACACGAAATTCGAATGTTTTAAACCACGAATCAAACACGAAAACACCCGAGGCTCTTGATACCAAATGTCGGTAACCCTTAATCACTTCACTTCAATAAGATTAACAAGAAGATTAGGAAGAATGTAGAGAGAGAATCTAGAGAGAGAAGGTTAGAGAGAAAAATGGAATTGGATGATTAACTTGAAATGTTACAAATGAACCAACCACCTCACCTTCCTTGGTGAGGTGTATTTATATAGGCTTGCATGCCTTTAGTAATTCTACGGGCCAGGCTCGGGTTTACTTGGGCTTTCGCCCGATACACGTGACCGATTAGATTACAAATAGGAGCCCGTTTACCCGTCTAGCCTATTACAACGTATATTTAATTTAGTGACCGGACCTTATTTAATGATGATCGAACCTTACATTTGTTCGACTCAATATTTTGAGGTAACAGATAGATTGTGACGGCGATGGGGTATGATCAACCCTAGATATTTGTGAATTTTGTTTGGTGATAGAATAGCCATGCATATTATGTTCGTAAATGTGGTTTTGTTGATCGCGGTTTCATAAGTGTGTCTTAAACTTGTAACTCTCACCAATAATTATGTTGACATTTTAAGCATCATTTTTAGATGAGCAAAACGTGTAAAAAAGTTAGGAAGAGGAGTTAGATGGACCATAGGTTTGCATGCGGAGTCTATTATTTATCTGTTTTAGTTATCAATTGAACTTGTCATGTTTTGTTCTTCATGCATTATATGTTGGATTTTTTTTGGGTGTTGTCATAACACGCTTTGATTTTGGAGTTTAATAAATGTCATTTTTAGTTTTCTCTATTTTGACGCCTGTGTTGTGTTTGATGCCTATTGATCATGCCTTGCGATTCCGCCTTGGCGGGGTGTGACATGAAGCACACATACACACCCGGAATGCCAGGATAGACATGAGTGTTCGATCACATCCCCATTCGAATTTAACCAACGGTTAGGATGAAGAATGATATAGGGTAGGAACCTTCTAACTTTCACCAAAAGTCGTAAACCAACAAGGTACAAGACATGCATACACACTCGGAATGCCGGGATAGACATGCATGTTCGTATGGCTCCTCATTCGCGTAAAACCAGAGGTTAATCATTAGGTGAGAGGGAAGTAAATTGTTGTTAAATAAAAATCAAGAAACAAATAGATTAAGGCTTAAAGTACAAGTTGCTAGACACTTATTTTCCCGACCGTTATTATGACAAAGACACAACTATTTACAACGTCTTGATCATAGATCAAAAACAACAACCTAAGTTGGCGTTCCCATAACGGTCAACTTCCCAATCATCCCAAAACTTTACATACTCTACAAGGTAAGTGGCGATATCTTCCACTTTGTACAATACTCTACATCGTTGATTTTTGTCGACGTATCAACGAATAATCGATCCTTCGTATAATTCCTTCGGTAATGCTCTTTCGCGAAATGATTATCTTCAAACTTTCTTTCTCTCTCATTTTTTCTTGCAATTTTTCTCATTTTTTTATATATTTTTTTTTCTTTTTTTTAAACAAACCTCAAGTCTCGGTGTAGTTTCACCATCTTCACGATCATAATAATTCCGTATAATTCCTTCGGTAATTTCTTCGTTCTTCGGTTTCACCATTAATTGTGACGGTAGTAAAATCACATGAGCTTTGACTACTAATATACATTCTTATTTGCGATGTGCAAATTTCCAACCGCACCAAAGATAGAAAATGACACAAGACTCGGGAAATACAAACTTTACACTTTACAACTAGCAATTGTAAATTAAACTTTAATCTAACATGGTAGGTTAAGGTGTAAGGGTGCAATGAAACAAATAGTTGGTGTAAATTCCTAAAGGATTGGCTCTACGAGTTGTTCTAGTGGATCATCACTCTAAAGATGAGAGTGGAAGGGTTTTAACGGGAGGTTAACTAACCGATGTAATTAGTTAATAAACAACATGTAAAGACGATTTGGGTGTAATCCTAAGATTTACCAATTTAAACAAGTTACTCCAATTAAATCAATAATACTCATTATTGTGGTCTCGAGTGATATACCAAGCCAAGTTCTAAAGTCTACAACATCACCGGCATACTCATATTTTGTTGATTTTGGGTAAACATTTGGAAACTAAAAGGTTAAATCCTCACAATATCTAACAAGGGTTATTTTTTTTTTTTTTATTGTGTGCAGGTTATGTAACATGTAATTTCACAAAAGTATGCTTGAAAATTTTTAAATTTGAGCATAATTTAAGCATTTTAGTGTGAAAAATAGGACAAGTGAACATTCTAATTCCATCCCCCACTTGAATTATACAACGTCCTCGTTGTATATTTAAAACATTAAATACGAGAATTTAAAAAGAATTAGAATGAGAAACTCCCTTGATTTTTGCTCGGTAGATTCTTCAAGTTGTATTTATGAGCAAGATTGTGCGTTGAACAGCCGCCTTGAGGTTTTCAAGACTCCAACACTTTAAGATCTCTAGATTTTTAAATTCTCCACCAATATTCGTCGATTTCTTTCACGGAGGTCTGTTGTAAAATATAGAATAAACGATGTGCAGTTTTTATTTGTGTATTTGTTGGTTTAGACTCAAATAATAAAACACCTAAACTGTACATGGAAGTCAATACGCCGCTTATCTATTCCCATTGTTACGCCGTATTGATATCTGTATCGAATACGCTGTATTCATTTAGCGAATTACAACTCGTTTATTGGGACTGTGCTAAAATAAAGACTGGATAACGTCCAGAAGTCAATACGCCATATCCATGGGGTGGGTTTGGATACGCCGTATAGAAAATCTGGGAAGACAGACTCGATAAAAATTGAAAATACATTCGGTGTATTCCCAGGCAAAGCACTTTTGTTTACAGAAAAGTATTTAAGTTAGACTTGCCCTAATTTAATCTCATCCTTATAAAACAATTTAGGGTCAAACAGGATGCCAAATGGCACATACAAATTCTTGATTAGAAAATTATGAATCGGATCCTCTTGTTTAAGATGATTACAAGTCATGATATTAACATTTAGATTCTTGATAAAAGTTTCAATTTTGAAAAATTTATTAGATGTATCATGACTTTTTCAAAGCTTATTTGACCCATGTGCATAGGCACCATCATCGGTATTTATTAAATCAGGTAATGGTTTGACAGATAAATCCCTCGAAGAGTGTTCAATATCGACTTTATCATCATCATTGTCCTTATCGAATTTGAATTTTGTGGATAAATACTTAAGAAATAGATCATTAAAGTATATAAACGTTTTGGTTCTTTCATCACAGCGGAAATGATGTTTCATCTTTTAAACCAAATTCATCGATATGTTGTGGGTTATTATCGGTTCAGTTAATAATCTGATTTGGACGTTTTGAGCATCATTTGTAAACAAATGGCTGGAAAAATTCATTCTCGAAATCTTTTAATGAGTGTTCTAAATCATCAAAATAATGACCGTAGGCTTGGGTGATGGAAAACAAAAAAATATTGACTTATATCTTTATATATTCTGATCGTTTTTAAATTGTCTCTGACAGAATATTATTTTGTAGGAAATGATTTTTGTCTAATAAATTAACGTGCAATCTTCATCGTCGGATTTGCTAAAAGATATTCCTAAAGTCAATTTCATCAGTTGTTAAGAGAAACTTACGTAGGCTCACTACGAGAGTGCTACTTCTGAGTTAACGTGAACTGTTAAAGACTATAGCTGGATTCAGTTTCATAGATCGAGGTCATAACATCTTCATTATCCCAGATCTTACCGTACGTAACAGTTTTTCAGTTATACACCTTACCACACCTACGAGCTTTTTCTTCCTCAAGCCTGATATACTCCTTCATAGTAATGTTAGGGTCGTCCATTTTAACCTATAATAATTTTGCTGGGAAAGAAAACTGTCAAATAGCTTAGTACGCCGTATTGAGTGAACTGAATACGCCGTATTAGTAGAGACGGAATTACGCTGTAATGGTTTGGAAAAAATTTAATGTCGTATCCAATTCAATGAATTACGCTATTGGTTTGAAAATATATTTACAGCGTACTCTTGAATTAATGCTAGAGAACAAAAACACACAATATGCAAAAATATACAATGCAGAAATCAAACACACAAATATGCAAATTAATCTAAACTAAACTAAAACACTAATAAATAAGAATTAAACAACTTCACTCCCCGGCAACGGCGCTAAAAACTTGATGTGTCGTTGTGTAGGTGTTATTTATGTATCAAGTTTTACTATTTATTTTATGCCGACTATACCTAAAAATAACACTTTAACGGGCAGTGTACCCGGTCAATTGTAGTTTCGTTGGTAAGTAGGGTGTCGATCACTAAGAGCGAGAGCGTTAATTCCTAATTCTATCAGTATTTTAGTTATCTAAGTTAAACCTAAAACTAATGCAAAAGGGGGGTTTCAGCCTGAGAGACTGGCACGGTTTTGTGTATCTAACCTAAGGTTTTGATGACAAGTAAAGCAATAAACACACACAAGAAGACAAACAAACGATAGAGAAGCGGTCGAGAACTAATGTAAGGAAAACGTATCAACCATGAATAATCCGATAAAACGCAGGTTTGTTTATTTAGTGCAATGATTGTCTTATCAGTAGGGGTATTCATTCTAGACTTAGTCGGTACTTCTTCCTAAGACCTAGACACGCTAATTCTGTCATAATTAGACGCATCCGCATAAAGCATCCTTATGTTGATTATAATCTATCTTAGGATCTAAGTAATGGTGCTCTTACTAAACCCTAGCTCATTGAGACTTTACCCACTTACTGCTTAACGGCGATTTATATACTAGTAGTCCACTGTTCGAGTCCTTACTATTATCCCAAAGCCGTAATCATTTCCACACAATTAGCCCTTTACAATAAGCACAAAACTAGAAAGAGATAGAGAAAAGTTGGAAAGATTTATTAGAGAAGAAAAATAGTTATAGAGGTGGGAAGATTTACACACCACACAAACTATGCAAATGGCTAACCAAACACCCTCTCCATGTGTGGAGAGGGTTTCTATTTATACCCTTGAGCCATGAGAGGCATGTGGGCTTTCTAACTTAGGCCGGGCTTGGCTTATCTTGGGCTTTAAGCCGAAACACGGCACATATTAGATACAATTCCAAGCCCTGTTGACCCGACTAGCCTATTACTTAACAAGACTAATTAACGGACTAATTAAGACCTATAACATTTCTTGTTTCGATTATATATAAAATTAAGGCTACCAATCTCCCCATAATGTTTGAGGTCTCTTCTTCAAACTTCTCTTATATCACCGATGACATTAAAGATATGACGTTTAAGTTATGCTTTGAGCCCTTGTTATGGGTCTTGTCTTGTTTGTAATGCTTTGTCTCACTTCATGTTATTGTGATCTTGATTTTGAGCCTTTATCTTTGACTTTAAATTATTCTGAGGATCGTTATCTTGCATCCATCTCATTGACTTGATCATCTTGATTTGACTTGCTTGATCAACGTGTGCTCTTGACAACATGCTCATACTTGTTCATTCTTGTTTGTATATGTGTTTAAGTTAACAATCTCCCAATTCGATGATTCTTTATTTGCACTTTGAGGCTCTTTGATGTGGGGAAGTTTAGAATCATATATCTTGGACTTGAAAGCTTGAGTATGAGCATGTGGTTTATGAATCCGACTTCACTGGAATGAGGCTGCAACACCGTCGTCTTATCCTGAAATAAAACAGTTAGCAATAAAAAGATGAATATGGCTTTGTCATTCATCTTGAGTTCGGTTGCATTAACCTCCGGTTTCCCATTTTATAGTATAAATACTATACCTGTGATCAGGTAGATTCAAAGAATCTCCTTGACAGGGTTTCCAGCTCAAAGCGTAGGATCTTCTAATACAGATGTATTAGATTCACCATGCTCTGATAAGTTCTCATTACCGAAAGTCTCAAAAGATGACAACACTGGTAAGGAGTGAATCAGATAGTTACTATCTTTCTGATTAAGTCGTTAATTCATTTACTGAACCAAATCGATATCATATTTTCACAGCTTGATTCATATAGAAATTTATTCCTTTGGCAAGTCACCTACCAAGAGCTTGTTTGATGTTGGATCAAGCAGGATTTCCATCTTCACTGTGAATACTTAAGTATCACTCGGATGTTCTGGCATGGTTCTAAGGATAATGCAGTAGGACTCTTTGTTACAACTGTGAAACTTTGTGGTGTTCAACCAAGTGATAATTTTGACATTGTGTCCTAATGAGATTTATAATTTGATCTCTTCTTGGCTCTAGACTCGATTTGTGCACTTTTGGTTTTAGTAATCGGAGCTTGGAGCAGACTGCCACCTAATCAATATCAACAATCTCGGAGTGAGATGTCAATAGATAACATGTGTATCTCCGTGACAAATGAGACAAGTTTCTTTTGAGAGAAACCCGAATGGCTGGGAAGGGTTGTGCATTGCATCACTGGGTCCATGACGACTTTCTTCAATATCAACAATCATCATTGTGATTTTGATAGATTATGTATTGACCCAGTTTCTGCCTAAGTTGTGTGGAGGGCTTCTTTCTTTTCACCCTTTATCCATACATTTCTTTTTCATTCTTCAACCCCTTCAATGCTTACCAAGACGTCATTACTAACACCTTGTTGTGATTGTTCCAGTGTTAGCTCAATCTTAGTCGACATTTTTCCCTCTTACTCATTCATCTCCAATCATACCTAAGGACTGCTATTTCTAACTATGGATTGTCCTTGGGTAGATCCCTCCGGTTTTGGTTGGATCGTAGGACTTATTCCTAACCTAACCACCTTATGACTTCAGAATCGTCGTGAAATTAATAGGTTGTTGGGTATAGAGATCGAACCATAAAACCATTTTCTGACATTGTTATTTTCAAATACTCCCCCTTAACATGTTGCTTCGACGATTCGAAAATGTTTAGACATGAAGGAAAGAGTTGCCACTTAGGAGTCCTTTAAGATCACATTCGTCTATATCATATTTTAATTACATTTTCTACCCTTATTTTAATAATATAAACCTCTTTGTATTTAGAATACCAATTGATTAAAATTTGAACAAGAAAAAATTCCATGGGGAGAAAAAAATTATACCACGTTATTGCATGATTTAGATTGCCGATAGCTCCCTTCACCAGTATATTGTGGGATACAATTATTTATTAAAAACTTAACAATTGGAATGAAAAATGATTATGACACACAATATATGAAGACGGAAATGGAGATGCCTAAGTAAACAATGTATATTATTAATTCTGACATTAGTTTCCATATTTTAATTTCACAAAGTATGGTTTGGACACATAAAAATTGACATATATGAGATGTTAACCAACCATTAAGGCTTTGTTTTAAAAAAAACTCCCCTCAAAAGTGATTCATTATAAATGACATTATACGACTACAATTCTTTGAAAATTATTCGAGAAAGGGAGTGTTGAACACACAATTTTAAAAATACCACTTTTTATGGAAAAATACCACAATTATATTGTAGATAATTTTGACATTGAAAGTTCTTTTTGAAAAATTGTGTTCAACGATTTTAAAAAACATGATAGAAGACTTATCTTCTATTTTAGAGTAAGCGCACTGAGGCGTTACACTTCATATTTGTGGACTTCGGACTGAGTTATGCACTGAAAATGTACATAAGGTCATTTGGAAAATTTAGACAATGACATGTTTTGAAAGCATTTGAAACTCTCGCTCGAATCTTCATTTACTCGCCTGAGTTGGATGTTAATCAATCATTTCTAGGATACGTAACAATGTTATCGATTCCAAGAGATTGTCGAGAAGATTTCTTTTTGGTTTGTTTGAAAAAAATTTCTGTTTTTTTATTTTGTTTTTCTAGGTTTTTATATTCTCTTCTATTTCTTTTTGTTGGTTTTATATTTTTTGTATTTTTCTTTTTCAAAATTCTTTTTTATAATCAAAATAAAGAGAATAATAAAAATATTTACAAATCGAAGTTTCCATTAGCAGTGACAGTTTGTAGCTAGAGATGAAGTGGAATGAGTTGAATCCAGTTGTTGTTGACGTTTATTTGTTGCTAAATCAGTAGTAGTGACGCGGGAAGACATTTAAAACACCTTGATTTTCTCCATTGAATATTCGATTTCGAACATAGGATCGATTAGCAAATCCAGCTCATTTGACGTTGTTACTGTCTCAGCTGCCTTGTTGAACTTTTCTGGTTGACATTTTGGAGGGAGGCTGGAACCGTTTTGTTAAACGTCAATTTAACATTGAGGAATTGAGCTAAAACTGTTGTAGAACATGAACGTTATTTGCTATTGAGGAATGAGGCTTGAACTGATGTTGTTCAAACGTCATTTGCATTGAGGTGGATTGAGCATGACACTGTTGTGAACGACTCATTTGACATTGTGATTGAGCTTGAAACTGATGTGTTCAAAACGTCATTTGACATTGAGGATTGAGGCCTGAACTGTTGTGAACAGACGTCATTACTCTTGTTCATTAGGTTAGAATTCCTTAAAGCCCTGGTTTATGAGATATCAGTCTTTTCAGCAACCAAACTCTGAGTTCTTCCTTTTTAGGATTGAAAGATGTACCTGCACTTAAGTTAGAATACATGAACTGACATCAGAGTTTGGCTACTTTCTATTGGTTAGTGATATTGCATTTGAACCTTTGGGGGTTCACTTGTCAACCTTGGTTGTGCTAGGAGTGAATATCTGTCCAGTTGGAAACCCATCTAAGACCAAAGTCCTGAATTATACCGTCGGTTTCCACCTAAGACAAGATCTGAGTGTCATTGTTTTCTCATGCACAGCGGAAGTCTTTTTGATTGAAAACCTATGTCCTGTAGGGATCTGTCTTTCTGGTTTCTTGGCAATTCTTATTTGCTCTACGGGTTTGTTTCTGTTTGTTGTCTTATTGATGGAACCTTAGCAAGTGAGTTTACTTCATTCAGGAGTTTTGTCTTATAACAAGCATCAGGATTAGCATTATAAGACAACTTTATGACATATAGAAAAACAAATTTGTTTAGTATCTGAGAAAAGAACTAGAACTCTTAGAGTGATCTGCTTTGGGCACAGCCGTTATCGTAACGCGAGTACTCTTAGATACAGACAAACTCCTAGATGTTTGATTGTTGATCCTAGATTTTGGTTTGCTACCATCAGCTGTTTTGAAATCTAGCAGAAGGCATCACACTAGTTTTTGAGTTCCTATCTCTTTCTTGTGTCTTTTTCCTAGCTTCATCTAGATAGTAATTATGAACCATGTCATTTGAACTAAATCTTGGCATGTTCTTAGAATTATTCCTAGATGATCTAGATGCAATCACGTGATCAAGTTTTGCAAAGGCAGATTCTGTTTTCTTAGGCAAATAATGTTGAGTGATTGGTTTTGACAAATTCTTATTCACATCAACTTGGGAGGCAAACCGTTGTTTTGACATTTGAGTCCTTTCAGATTTAAACGCATTCGTTTGTCTAACAACTGATTGGTTTCTTAGTGATGGTAAAACCGGTTTCCCCAAGACTGATGTTTTATCAAAC
>BQNB010057388.1:4415-38240 GCA_026074375.1 Tanacetum coccineum | reverse complement strand
CCTACCTAAGTACGGTTTGTAAACCCGGTTCATTATGTCTATGAAAACCGCTAGTGCATTGGTTAACCTAATAGGCATAACCATAGACTTAAAATGTATGTATCTCATTCGAAATGTGGTCTTTGGAATGGCATCCTCATGCACTCGTAGCTGATGATAACCTGTCCGAAAATCTATCTTTAAGAAAGGACACGTTCCTCGTAACTGATCAAACAAGTCATCAATCCTAGGGAGTGGATAACGGTTTTTAACAGTTAATTTGTTCAATTCCCTATGATTAATACACATGCGAAAAGAACCGTCCTTCTTCTTCATGAATAACACAGGTGCTCCTCACAGAAAATGACTAGGTCGTATGAAACCCTTGTCTTGCAACTCTTGAAGTTGTCCAGACAATTCTTGCATTTCGGAGGGTGCCAAATGATATGGAGACTTCGCGACCGGTGTCGCTCCAGGAACTAAGTTTATACGGAACTCAACTTGTCGCTGCGGTGGTAGCCCCAACAAGTCTTTCGGAAACACATCAGTAAAATCTCGCACCACGGGTATATCACTTATCCTAGGTTCGTCTATCTTAGCGTTCATTAGGGCTTTGGCGGCTCCCAAAGTACGTTCCCCTTGAACTTGAAGTATCCCATCACCTTCCAACGGTATCCTAACCACCTTCTCATGACATACTATCACAAACTTCCCCTTGGACAACCAGTCCATTCCCACAATCACATCAAAGCTTCTACGACTCAATGGTATCAACGAACTCCAAGGGTTACGAAAAATCGAATAGGATAACAAACGAATATCGAGTCAAAGGCTAGAACGCATATAGGAGACTCCACATATGCAAATAGATGTGGATCAAATGACATAATAATCCTTTGAAAGAAAGGATACATATATGCACTGAATGAAAGCGCAAACGAAAGAAAATCAACAGGCGTACCACGACAAATGAACACATAAAAAAATATCAACATGAAAGACGGAAATTCTTATACCAATTATCGACTTTACTCGAAAGGCCAAATTAAATAATGTTTTTATAAAAATCAATTTAAATTAAGAAAGTCACTTTAAGTATAAAAATCATTTTAAATAATAATGAAATTGTCTTAAATGTAATCTTTGAAAAATTCATTCTGGTTGTCATAAAAATCTAGAGATGGTTATCTAATGGTGTATCGTACCTTACCACTATGAATCACTTTAAACTTGCTTTTTTTTATAATAAAATAAAATCTATTTGACCACTCAACAATTTTCATATCCTATTTGCATAGGCGATTTAAACATATTCTATTTATAAAGATCATTTTAAACACAGTTTTTCCCAAACACTAACACAATACTTCAAAAGAGCTTTTATAACTAGACATCAATTATAAAATATGTTACTCAAACAAATGGACGCCCATAATACCAAATGGGATCATAAAAACACCGTTACAGGACCTAACACAATTCTATTGTTTGATAACAAAAGAAAATAACAGGTACACATACTTCACAAATAAAATCAAACAAACTCGTACAAGAAAATCCATGCAAGACGTTACGTACCCAAAAGAAAATGTAAGGTCTCTAAAACAACGATCAACAGAGCAAACCTAAAAGCATCGATACTAACATGTCGCCAACGGGTTACGAAAACCAAGGGATATGCAAAGAAGGGAGTAATGATCCACACTAATATGTTAGGAACAATTAGTGCTTAAAAAAATATTTGATACTCATACGAGTAATCAATGCAACGAAAGAACTAACGAAACGCGCCTATATCCGAAAGAGTAGATCTGAACAAACAATCGAGCAACGAGCAACCACAATAATAATAATAATAATAATACTGGGTATCCGCAAATACTAGATAGAAGATAAACTTACTATCTATACAACTCAATTTAACATATCCTCCAATTAGGGTAAGGGAATAATTCTCTACCCATACCACCATCCTTATCATGAATACACATATAAAAAAACATAATACACTACCACCTTACAACCAAACATAAATAAATGAAATTATTGTCACAAGTCTACGTGTGTGATGCATTTATAATTATGTTGGCCACCATAATTATAAGTGCCTCATTTTACACGTGTACTTACTTCCAAGATTACCGATATCAATCATAATTCACATATAAGCACATATACCACATTGCACATCTTAAACCACTCCAACTTAACACAATAAGGATGCTCCATCAAATAACTACTTACTTATATCAAAATAAAATCGAAACGACATAAAGGAACAAAAGTATCACAACAATTCCCAAAATACGAAATATTCGAAAGAAATAATCAATAACAACATGACGAGGTAAAGGGTGGGATAAACTTATGTTGGGCCTCTCTTAGATTTGAATTTGCCTCCGCAAGAAACACCCGACTCCGCGGGTCCAGCCCTATTACGCTCATCCGACAAACGATCAACTATCCTATCTCCTTCGGTTCCACAAGAGGCTCCTTATAACGCTTAAGTCCAGTTGGGAAAACGGTTCCCCAACGAGACTTCTTACGGGTGGGGGAAAACATAACTAAAATACTAAGAAAGTAATACATATCATATCAGATAGTGGTAGGCAAAATAACTAAAATGACAACTTAGCAAAATATAAAATATATAAGCTATGCAAAAAAAATAGAGGGGAAGCATAGCAGTTATAGCATTAAACACTTAAGCCCTAAATGCATCTACATAAAGGACCCCTAGGTTATAGTCTAGGCTCAACCACCTACTTCTCTATAACCAAAGGCTCTGATACCAATCTGTCACACCCCGCCAAGGCGGAAACACGAGGCGTAACATCATGGATATCATCACAACACAATGGTGTCAACAATAGAGAATCACTAAATGCATAACTAAATATAAAAGACACAATGTGTCATGACAATACCGAAAAACAAAAGAAAACCGCACGGCGTCTTGCATTAATGACAAAGGGTCTCATCAATACAAAGACATAAGAGACTTACGAACCTAATAAAATCAAATAGCATTCAAAAGAATCCATGCATCAAACACGAACAAAACTCAGGAGCGAACTCCAAATGCATTCCTAACGGTCTTTCTATCTACTTCTTTTAGCCTTAACATCCTCATGATGCTCACCTGAAAATGATACTTTAAAATGTCAACATAATGGTTGGTGAGAGTCATAGGTTTAAGACACATAACAAAATCTTTCAAACAATTGCTGCGATTACTAAAACAATCCATAACAACCATACGTATCCCGCAGTCCACGTATACATCACATTACTCACAAAAGGGTCATGGGTAGCTTACTACCCTCCGATCGGAATACAAAGTCAGTAGGTATTATTTCAACCCTTTAGTTGGATTTGATTGAGTAGTAAACACCACTCTCTAACCGAACTCACATACCTCAAACAACTCCAATTGATCACAAAGCCATGGAGCGTATCACATCACAATCAATAACCACATAACACATAATCACAGCAACTAAAACATTTTAACACTTAGCATCACTTTCACCCTAATAAAACATAAGAAAAGGGGCTATGAAACTCACCTGATGCTTAAGAAATTCCCAAAATCCTCGCACAAAGCTAAACAACAAAATAACACGTGTTACACGCTACTAAGCCAAAAGATTAAGCACATGTAACAATCATACGATGGATGTCTAAGGTGTCTATTTACCCTCATGGGTCACCCCGACACCATGCCCAACATTTACCAATTCGTTTACACACTTTTTCAGTGTTCAACAATTTACCCGAAAATGCAAAATTTTAGTGTCACTTTACCATTTTCTAAACCATCCCTACTGACCTTTATAAATTTTACCAAAAATCATGCATACAATATCATGGGTTTACTATCTTCATGATTTTTCCACTAATTTATATCCCCTCTTAAGTGACTCAAATAAAATCAAACTTTTAACTACTCAGTTTCGGATCTGAACGAACACTAAAAAGTTTGGACCTAAAAACCATACTTAGCCTCTAGATCCGAAGCTCTACTATAGGGGATTTTTAATAGACACATAGAACTAAACTCCTGTAGGTTGGCTAATCCTAATTCGAATTTTAAGTGGGGGTTTTACCCCTCGTAATCTGACCTAAATCTGACATGTATTTACTGTTTTGACCACTTTTGGTGTAACCAACATTTGAATGACTTCCCGACCTTAAAAAATTTCGAGGCTGGATGTTCTGGAAACTAGACTCTCTGAGCTACATCATAGGCACTGGAATCACATCAATTCATGCTTCTAACCTCTAGATATTCACGAAACAACACATCCCTAAATTCTGCTCAAACCTAAATCAAGTTCTAACGCATTCTAACCCTAACCGAACACACCATCGTGCTTATAATTCATCCCTAATCATTATTAACTAGTTTAATTATATTAATTTACAAATTTTATAAAACCCTAATTATCCATCTTAATAATTGTTACATGAATTAATGATTAAAACTAAACAAAGAAGATGATTTGTACCTTAAACCCTTGATTCTTGAACACAAAAATTCCTAACTTGAAAAATAATTTTTTCTTCTCTTCTTGCTCTTGAATAGTCGACTGATCCAAGGTATAGGGGAATTGAAAAGTGATTTAGGGATAATATGGTTTAGTATTTATAGGATTAGAGTCGAAGTTAGAATCAAATTTGTTTCCCTTTCTTTCCTTTAAGCCCATAATCGGCCAAATACCCTTATCCTTTCTTTTTTTATTTTTTTATTTAATTATTATTTACTTAATTATTTGTATTACCTTAAGTTTTTATACAAAACCTAAGCTTATTTGAGTAAACATTTTTGCGTAAACGCAATTTACTAAACTTTTAAAATAAATAACTTTTTATTTTTATCTTAACCTAACTTTCCAAAAATAGAAATTTACATTTCATTCTTATTCTAACTACTAACACCTATTCATACCTAACATTACTAACACATAAATACGTATACGTAATAATACTTACACGATAAATCACTAAAACGCTTAAATCACAAAAATCATTTCCTTGTGACCAAAAGTGAACGAAATGAACTTCACAAAATCCACACAAATCCAATCCCAATGAGACGATTACGCTCAATGGATTGATTACCAAATCTCACATATCCCACATAAACACATATAAACACGTATAAACACAAATAACACATAACCCACACATTGCAACAGATACATAAGTCAATACTAATAGTTTGACTAACCTGCTCAAGTCATGGTTGTCATAGTATCCCCTCCTTTAGGAAATCTCATCCCGAGATTTAACTAGCCGATTCATCTGCTCGATCAACAAACAATCAAGGATACTTAGACTTCATATAATCCTCGTGCTCCCAAGTGAACTCAGGACCACGCTTAGAATTCCAACAAACTTTCATAAGCGATATCCTACTACGTTTTAATCTCTTAACTTCATGGTCCATAATGTCTACAGGTTCCTCAACAAAATGAAGAGTTTTGTCAACCTTAATCTCGTCCAATGACACATGCAAACTAGCATCTGCCAAACACTTCTTTAGGTTTGACACATGAAACGTGTCATGTATTCCACTCAATACTTCAGCCAATCTCAACCGATAAGCTACAGGACCGATTCTTTCAAGAATTTCAAATGGTCCTACATACCTTGGTGCTAACTTACCTTTTTTCCCAAAGCGAATTACGCCTTTCCAAGGTGAAACTTTTAGCATAACCTAATCTCCTACCTCAAACTCTAACGGTTTGCGCCTATTATCAGCATAGCTCTTTTGACGGTCTCTCACCGCTTTGAGCTTCTGTTTTATCAACACCACTTTATCAGTCATTTCTTAAACCAATTTAGTTCTAATCAAACTACTTTCTCTAACCTCAGCCCATAAAATAGGCGACCTACATTTCCTTCCATATAAATCTTCAAACAACGGAGCACACCTTATGCTCGAATGATAGCTATTATTTAGGAAAACTCAACCAATGGTAGATGAACATCCCAGCTACCACCAAAATCAATCACACATGCCCTAAGCATATCCTCTAAAGTCTGAATCGTACACTCACTTTGACCATCCGTTTGGGGATGATAAGCCGTACTCATATCCAACCTCGTCCCTAAAGCCTTTTGTATAGTCTTCCAGCATCGCAATGTAAATCGTCCATCTCTGTCTGAAACAATTGACACAAGAACTCCATGTCGCGCGACTATTTCATCGATGTAAATCTTTGCCAATCTTTTCATACTATAGTCTTCTCTTATAGCCAGAGAATGAGCCGACTTAGTCAGTCTATCAACTATGACCCAAATCATGTCATGCCCATTCTTTGACCTAGGTAGCTTAGTGATAAAATACATAGTGATCTTATCCCACTTCCATTCCAGTATTTCAAGTTGTTGCAATATTCCCGAAGGCCTTTGGTGCTCTGCCTTTACTTTAGAACACGTCAAACACTTACTAACATATGTAGCAATATCTCTCTTCATTCCCGGCCACCAGTACATATCTCAAAGATCATGGTACATCTTAGAGAACTTAGACTTGTGGGCTTCATCCATGATCACCGTTCTCACTCCTCCAACTAATGGAACCTATATACGGTCCATGAAATACAAACTCTCGCCCTCCTTCTTTTCCATCTGCTGATCTAAACCATCTAGACCTTCTACAAGTATATTCTCCCGCTTAAATGCCTCACTCTAGGCTGCATGTATCTTCTCTCTTATTCCAGTCGGAATAGTCATAGCCATTGCCCTTACACGTCTTGGTTTCAGCCGCTCCTTCCTACTCAACGCATCAGCCACAACGTTCGCCTTACCAGGATGGTAGCGAATCTCGCACTCGTAGTCACTGAATAATTCGATCCATCTCCTCTGACGCATATTCAGCTCTTTATGATCAAATATGTGTTGAAGACTTTTGTGATCCGTAAAGATAACACTCTTCATACTATATAGATAATGCCTCTAAGTTTTAAGAGCAAACACAACCACTCCCAACTCTAAGTCATTCGTCGTGTAGTTCTTCTCATGGATTTTTAGCTGCCTCGATGCATAGGCAATCACTTTACCCCTTTGCATGAGTACACAAACTAATCCTTGGTTCGATGCATCATAACAGACTATGATTTATAACATACACCTGAGCCTAATCCGAAATAATAAAAGTATAGTAATGTAATTTACGTTCAAGAAACTACCCTAAGTATTGTATCCACCTCGGCGAGATGTATAAAACTAAAAAACCAAGTATTGTATCTCCTCGCGAGATGTATAAATGAGTATATAAACCAAACAGGTAATCAACCATGTAAATGCATTTGCAAACAAGCATGTTCTCACCCCAAATATATGTAAAACGATTAAAAATAGGGGAGCTATAAACTCACCTCGATGATGAAGAACGATTGACAGATAGGCATCTAATATGCACCACACAAACGAAGAACGAAACGGCTCGACCAAGAAGTTGCAGTTTCTCTCAACGGCTATGTTCCACTAGCCTAGGATAATGTAGATGGGTTTTCCGAAGAAAGGATAGCACTCACAACAAAAAGATCAACGTTGAAAAAATGATTTATGAATTTAAAGTTGTAAATAGTTTGGTGTTGGTTTAAATAAATAATGAAAATTGAGACGCACAGTATGTAATATATTCTGAATCTATACATATGATAAATAAACCATTATCTAACTCATACCGTGAATTATATAACAAAAGACAAACAATCCAAAAATTAATGTCGTATATAATGTTTTATGCAGTATTAGATAAAATTGAGTAAATATTAAACCAATTATTTGACGCCGTTTCCGAATTCACCCACTAATAAATAAGAAGTTCTTGCTAGGCGTAACGTACGCTTTAAGGTTACCCATTTTATATTTTAAACGATGTTTGTAAAGGTTTACAACAATTATTATGTTATCATCTAGCTGCAATTATAAAATATAAAATAATATTATATAAATTTATATTTCGGTTCTCGACGAGTCTGCTAAAATAGTTATCTCATTGTAAAAGTAAAGTTTTCGTTTCGATTTTTTTATCCGGTTATTGTATAATACAAATTATTATATCTTTAAAATATAACTTAGTCCCTTTTATCGGTTTCTAAAATAATAGAGGCTTTAGTAAAACATTACTAAATATAAAAAGTTATATAAATTTCGTCATGACCTTCCCGGTTATATAACGTTTCCCCATATTTATAAAACCTAATGTTTCTTTTTTTCCACTTTTCAACAAACCGCGCGTTGCAAATATCTACTTGTTTTTAAATATATATTTATATATATATTTATAACTAAACAAATTAATAAATACCATATTTATTTAACCATTAACCACCATTTTAGTTCCGATTTATAATTCATAAAGTCTCGTGTTATATTTATTAGTCAAGTGTATAAACCAAACGAACCCTTGTTGTTTCGCTAAACCAAACGCATCCTTTGTTGTCTTCTCTAAACCCAAACACACTCCTAATGGTTTCCTGTTCACCCAAACACCCCTGTTTGTGTTAACTGCCAAACCAAACACACCCGTTGTTCATCTCTGCTAAACCAAACACATCCTAATCGATTTCTACATAAACCAAACGCACTCTGTTGCGTTCTCACCAAAACCAAACGCACCCTAACTGTTATAACAATCAAACCAAACACACCCCTTATGCAATTCTGCTATCCCAAACGCACCCTAATCTTGTAAACCCAAATCCAAATGCACCCTACGGCTGCTACTAAACCAAACGCACTCTAACTGTTATAACAATCAAACCAAACACACCCCTTATGCAATTCTACTATCCTAAACGCACCCTAATCTTGTAAACGCCATCCAAAGGCAACCCTACCGAAGCCTGCTACTAAACCAACGCACCCTTGCGTTGGTAAACCAAACGCACCCCTCTGGGCCTTACAAACAAAACGAACGCACTACCTTTTGGTTTCGAGAACCACCAAACACACCCTAGGTGCCAACCATAACTCCGAACCGCACCCTATTCGTGCAAAAAACCCCAAACCAAACGCACCTAACTGTAGTATTACAATCCAAACGCAACCATTGTGCTTAAAAAAACCCGACGCATCTTTGGTTGTGTTTGGACCCCTAACCCGACGCACCCATCTTGTGGTGGCTGACTAAGTCAAAAACGCAACCCTCGGTGGTGGTTCACGGCCAACCGAACGCACCACATGGTGCTTGTTTTACAAACCAGCCGCCCCTATGCGGCGGAGACCAAAGCCAAACGCACCCTTGGTGCATTTCTTAAACCAAACTCACCCTCGGTGGTGGCGTGGTTGTGGTGATGGCGGCGGAGATGGAGTGGTGACGATAATGATAGGGGTGGTGATGTTGTTGTGGTGGCGTCGGTGGTGAGGATGGCAGTGGTGGTGTTGATGTCGCGATGGTGGTGGCGGTTGGAGACGATGGGGATGGCGCGTGGGGCGCGTGGTTTAGCGGATCGGGTAGATCGAGCGGAGAGAAGCAATTTTGGACTTGGCCGGAAAAAGTCCGCCAGAAAAGTTTTCTAGCGGCGGCAGCGTGGTGGCCGGTGGGGGCGGCTGCCGGAAAGATTGGGGGAGAAGGAGAGAATGTATATTGTGTGTGTGTGTGTTGTTTTTATCCAAATGAAAAAAAAGTTTAAAACTTTTATTTATATATAAAAGTTTAAAATGAAAATTTAAAGTGAATAATAGTTTAGGGTTGATTTTGTAAATTTTTAACATAGTTTTGATAACTATCGGTTCGGGACTCGTTTGAGCGACTTAATGGATGTTTCAAAATACGAAACTTGCGCCATTGCGTTCGGAATCACTTTTCCGATAAAAATGAGTATTTACTTGATAATATTTCATAAATATTTTTAAAAACATATATAAAACTATCTGTTATTATAATTTTGTGACCCCGGCTATGCCATGACCGAAATAAAATGTGATTTCGACTCGAATACACGCGTTAACAACAAACGCTTTTGAATAAAAAGCTAAGCTAAAATTTATATAAATATTTTATATTTAATACAATGTGATAATTAAAAAATAATTTACATTATTTTTCTTACTGTGTCGGCGCTTTAGATTCATTTCTAAAACTTTGCGCAGACAGTTTTAAAGCCCATTTCTCTGTCTCGTTTTCAAGTCTCGGGCAAAGCAAATATTTTCCGAAATACTCATTATTACATCAAATTCTTAGAGTCCGAGTTGTGAAAACGTGATTTAGTGGTTCATTTTCGATAAATCAACTATGAATTAATATATATCTTTTTTTGTTTTCAAGCCAAATAAGTTAAAAATAACTTTCACTTGAGAAATGTAATAATAAATATGATTTATTAATTAAAATATGTTTCGAAAATTTTACCGGTCACGATGCGTAAATAGCTTTAGGTGACAATCAAAGACCAAAAGTCAAAAAGTCAAATCAGACCCAAAAAGTCAAAGGGTAAAATAGTCATTTAAAATTTCAAAAATTCCCAGATGTTACATTTGCCAATCTTTCCGTACTATAGTCTACTCTTATAGCCAGAAAATGAGCCGACTTAGCAGTCATCAACATGACTAAAATCGTGTTCATGCCATGTCTTTGACCTAGGTAGCTTAGTGATAAAATCCATAGTGACTTATCCCACTATCCATGCCGGATTCAGGTTGTTGCAATAATCCCGAAGGTCTTTGGTGCTCTGCCTTTACTTTAGAACACGTCAAACACTTACTAACATATGTAGCAATATCTCTCTTCATTCTCGGCCACCAGTACATATCTCAAAGATCATGGTACATCTTATCCGCCCCCGGATGCACATAGTACTTAGACTTGTGGGCTTCATCCATGATCACCGTTCTCACTCCTCCAACTAATGGAACCCATATACGGTCCATGAAATACAAACTCTTGCCCTCCTTCTTTTCCATCTGTTGATCTAAACCATGCAGGCTTTCTGCAAGTATATTCTCCTGCTTAAACGGCCTTGCTCTGTGCTGCCTGTAATCTTCTCTTTCCATTCTAGACCTGAATAGATCATAGCCATTGCCCTTCCACATTGTACTGGTTTCAGCCGCTGCTCCTTCCTACTCAACGCATCAGCCACAACGTTCGCCTTACCAGGATGGTAGCGAATCTCGCACTCGTAGTCACTGAACAATTCGATCCACCTCCTCTGACGCATATTCAGCTCTTTCTGATCAAATATGTGTTGAAGACTTTTGTGATCCGTATAGATAACACTCTTCGTACCATACAGATAATGCCTCCAAGTTTTAAGAGCAAACACAACCGCTCCCAACTCCAAGTCATGCGTCGTGTAGTTCTTCTCATGGATTTTCAGCTGCCTCGATGCATAGGCAATCACTTTACCCCTTTGCATGAGTACACAACCTAATCCTTGGTTTGATGCATCACAATAGACTACGAAATCTTCGACTCCATCAGGTAGAGTCAATATTGGTGCATCACACAAGTTGTTCTTCAGGGTCTGAAAAGCCTCTTCCTGCTCCATGCCCCACACGTACTTCTGATTCTTCTGAGTTAACGAGGTAAGAGGTTTAGCAATCTTGGAGAAATTTGCAATAAACCGTCGGTAGTAACCGGCTAATCCCAAAAATGATCGAATCTCAGAAGGTGTCGTAGGGGTCTTCCAATTCTTTACTGCTTCTATTTTGCTTGGGTCCACATGTATACCATTCTGGTTAACAACGTGACCAAGAAAGTGCACCTCTTGCAACCAGAATTCACACTTGGAGAATTTGGCATACAACTTCTCCTTCCTTAGCAACTCCAACACCAAACCTAGATGAACCTCATGGTCCTCTTTCGTCTTCGAGTAGATCAAGATGTCATCAATGAACACGATAACAAACTTATCTAAATATGGTTTGCAAACCCGATTCATCAAATCCATAAAAACTGCAGGTGCATTGGTTAGCCCAAAAGGCATAACCGTAAACTCAAAATGTCCGTATCTCGTTCGGAACGCAGTCTTTGGAATGTCGTCTTCATGCACGCGTAGTTGGTGATAACCTGACCGAAGGTCTATCTTGGAGAAATAACGCGATCCTTGTAGTTGGTCAAATAAATCATCAATCCTCGGAAGAGGATAGCGATTCTTAACCGTCAACTTGTTCAATTCCCTATAATCAATACACATACGAAGCGAGCCATCCTTCTTTTTGACGAATAACACCGGCGCTCCCCACGGCGAATAACTTGGTCGAATGAAACCCTTGTCTTGCAACTCTTGAAGCTGCCCAGACAATTCTTGCATCTCCGAAGGCGCTAGACGATATGGAGATTTCGCAATCGGCGTCGCTCCAGGAACTAAATCTATGCGAAACTCAACCTGTCGTTGCGGTGGTAATCCCGACAAGTCTTCTGGAAACACATCTTCAAAATCACGTACTACGGATATATCGCCCAACTTCGGTTCGTCCTCCTTCACGCTCTTCAATGCTTTGGCGATTCCTACAGTTCGTTCCCCATGAACTCTAAGTGTCCTACCATCCTCCACTGGTATTTCTACCACCTTCTCATGACACACTATAACAGCCTTATGTTGGGACAGCCAATCCATTCCCACAATCACATCAAAACTTCCATGACCTAAAGGTATTAAGTTTATGCTAAACAGGGAACTTCCTAGTTCTAGTTTGCAGTCACGGATAATTCTATCTACTTCTACCTTCTTACCATCAGCTACCTCTATCACGTAACCAGGATTCACAATACTAGGTTTCACATTAAGCAAGGGCGCAAATTCAGTAGATATGAAACTAAAATCAGCTTCAGAATAAATAATACGGTAACAAAGTGATCATTCAGAGAGAACGTACCCGTTACAACGTTAGGATCCTAGACCGCCTCCATTGCATTCACATTCACGTTGTAAGCTCTTCCTCTAACTTGGTTTCCATTGCTTCGGTTATTTTGGCTGCCCTCCAAAGCCAATTGATTTCCAGCTATCCACCGGTGCTCGCCGTGATTCATCTGGGACAAATGTGTTGCGAAAATGATCTGTGACTACCACACTACATACACACTCACGATGTGTTACTCATTCTAACAGCATTCACCGGAGTCACTTGTCTAATTGGTGCTCAACAATTTCTGGCATAATGGCCCGGTTTTTGACAGTTATAACACACATTGCAGGGCCCGTTTACTGGGTAATGCGTATTATACTTGCTACACTTGGGATTTAAGTTTGCGACTTCATTTCTAGGAGGAGTTGTCGCCACAAACCCTGTGCCCACTTTTGCATTCTTGTTATCTTTCCACGATCCTCCTGACTTACCAGACTCTTCCACTACTTTCCTCTTGTCATTACCCTTTGTCAAGGTACCACAGCTGACTGCTTCGTCAGTAAGTATTCCAGCCCTCAGTATTGCATCAAATAGAGTTGGTTGGGTTGCTCCTACAGCATTCCTCTTATCTAAGGAGCCAGTCCTCTATGTCCTCTTAATACGAGATGACTCAGGTGTAACTAAGTGTGTGACAAACTTGGCAACTCATGAAACCTATCAGTTGTAGGCAAGCATGAATTACTCCTACCATCTTGTGATTCCAAAACTCATTCTCCAATTTCTCCATTTCATTACATATAGGGCAGAATGCCTTACATCCATGGCTTAAAATCGTCCATGTCATGTGCCATTGCAGCCTCACGTCCTCTATGCTTGTACATGAGAGTTTCCACCAAGTACAAAGCTTTGTTCACCAATGAATCTAGCGCATACCTTACCTTTTGATTCTCCGCACAACCACTATTATCAATCACATTTTCCATCTTCTCGATCCAACGAGTAAGCACTATCGCACCTCCTTTCCCATCATACTCCTTGGGATTACAAGATTGGAATGCCTTGAAAGTGCATCCGTTGTTCCCACCATTTCTATTTCCACCACCACCATTTCCTCCATTACCGTTATTAGCATTGTTCACGTTGTTAGTCACTTGAGTGACAATCTGAGGAAGAATGGTTTGCAATTGCTGCGCGATAATAGCAACAATGTCAGGGTTCTCGTTGTTGTTGTTATCGTTGTTGCCGCTTCGACGTGATGGAGCCATTTTCTATAAGATATAAAATTTATATACATTAGACGATATAATAGGGATCATGATCTTATCATACTTCTTAATAACCATATACATACATGCAACGCATCAATAATAATCCATGTAATCATACTTGCAAGTCCACCTATGTTGTGGCGCATGTATAATTATGTTGGCCACCATAATTATAGATGCCCCCTTTCACAGTTGTACTCCCTCATATGAAGACACTTCATAAAATAAACACACCATATAGCACCTTTTAAAAAAAATGAAACCAACAATTAACACAAGGAATAATTCTAATAATCACTTTTATTATTAATACTCAGAATCCAAACATCGAAAATAACATTCCTAACATGGCTCCAAACGTCGAAAGAAAGAAAAACAAGCTAAAACATATCAATTACTTAGAACAATATGGGCAGTTATGAGACGCGCGGTCATGATCAGCTTTAGTTGTCTTCTTCCACACAGGTTTACTACTTGCGGTGGACTCAAGGTCCGAGTCCACTTCATTCCTCTCAACTTCTTCCTCATCTTCTTACTCAACCATCCATTCATGTTACCCTTTGGCTGAGGTAGTCGATGTGGTGCAAACTCATTCATGGGATTTCCTTGTTGAAGTTGTGGGTGATCCACAAATCCATACAGGTCATGTCTTCTAGGTTGTTCCACTGGCTCTTCTTCAGACGTTTCATAACCTTGAAATTTTCCAGGAACTCTGGTGATAGTGCCATCCTTGGCAATTATCTTTGTTTCAATTTCCTCAACCGTTTGTCTATCAACTTCCTTCAAGGTCATCTTCTCTTCGACTCTACACGGCCACATAGCAATAGGAATTCGGATCTTGCGGTTACACCGCTTGCTATTCTTAATCCTTTTACACCTAGTTGCGAAAGCAACTGAATCATGGTACTTTCTACGAATAAGGGGAGACATACTATAATAGACCACAAAACATAGACTATATCAGGATACGGATCTCAAAATAACAAAGAAAAACTCAACTTATATATATAGTATATAGTATAATGTACTTTATGAAACTTAGGGAAAATAAGCATAATAGGTATATACTTACACATAAGCCCTAAATGCATCTATATGAGGGACCCTTAAGCTATAGTCTAGGCTCAACCACCTAGTTCTCTATAACCATAGGCTCTGATACCAATCTGTCATACCCCGCCAAGGCGGAAACACGAGGCGTAACATCATGGATATCATCACAACACAATGGTGTCAACAATAGAGAAACACTAAATGCATAACTAAGTCATAATGACACAATGTGTCATGACAATACCAAAAACCAAAAGAACGACATCTTGTATTAATGAAAAAGGGTCTCACCAATACAAGAACAATATCTCACGATCCTAATAAAATCAAATAACATTCAACAAAATCATGCAACAAACATAAACAAACTCAGGAGCGAACTCCAATGCAATCCTAGCGGTCATTCTAGCCACCTCTCTTAACCTCAGATATCTCATAGAAGCCTCACTGAAAATGATGCTTAAAACGTCAACACAACTTGGTGAGAGTCATAGGTTTAAGACAAGCAAAACAAACCTTTAAATCCAATTACTGTGATAAATAAAACATAACATAGCAGGACATACAGCGTACTATCATACAAGCTAACATGCAATCACATCAATCCACATTGAGACGTTCACGCTCAATCCTCACACAAAACATAACAACAATGAGACGATCACGCTCACTCAAACAACTCACAGTAATAAGACGATCACGCTTACTACCAATCAAATCCATAAATGCCATGAGACGATCACGCTCAAGCACAATAATTCATACCATAAAAGCAAGTAGCACATAACATACAATAGTCACGTATAGCCCATGCATCATTTAAATCACATTATCACAGTAACTAAAACATTTCAAAACCTCTTTGCATCATTTCCATCCCAAATATAAAAACATTAAAAGGTGGGACTATGAAACTCACCTGATGCTTAGCTTCCCAAAAGAATCCAACAAAAGCTTCACAAACACTTCACAGATAATCTAAACAATTAAGCACACAATAAGCTACCATCAATTAGGAATTCAACCCAATATGATGTAACCTCAACTATGATGGATATCTAAGCTATCTACCATAGTTCTATACTTGATTTAACCCTTTTCCAACTTCTACATATGCCATTTACACTTTAATGCTACACTTTAAATTTTCTGGTTTTGATCAGAATTTTATACTCACTTACGCGTCCTAAACGTACCACTTAAACACTTCCAAAATTCAAACAAAAATTCACCATGCTACATATATGTCCTATGAACCTCTCATAGCTCTCCCAAAGCCATTACCCTTTTACAAATACCCTTTAGAAATTCATGAATCCAAAGTGTACCAGAATCGTCAGAATCTGACCCCCTAAAAGTATGACACTAGATGACCACTTTAGACCTCATTATATGCTTAGAAAAAATTCAGGGGTCACACAAAATATATAAAATAACTTCCACGTGATTTAGAGCCTCTAACTAGATGTATAAGTATTTTTAGAAAAATCATAACCAAAACTGAAATTCGTCATAGTTTTACATGCTGATTTTGTAACGACCTTTTGACCCACTTACCGACCATAAAAACTCACGAGACCAACTTTGCTGGAAATTAGACTCTTTAAGGTTATCTCCAGTATGTTGCAAATTGTTTATTTGAATTTTTATGAATGAGTTATGACCTCTACAAGACTGACCAAAATTCAGCAGTAAATTAAAACGACTATATCTTAAGATCAAGCCCTAACCGACTAACCACTCATTTATAATTTATTATTTGCATAAAGAAGCGTCCCAATTTATGTAAATAATGAATTGATAAACTTATTGTTCGGTGATTTACAATTTCTTTATTTAACCGAAAAGGCGTCCCAATCCTTTTAAATAAGGAAATTATAAATCATCCTACTTAATAATTTCTGATGCAACACGCGTACACACAAAGTTTTCAAGGTGGTAGATGACATAACGATGCCGATGCTCTAAAGAGTATGGAACGAGTATTTAAAACTCGTCTTCGGAGACAGGGAGTAAAACAATCAGGGAAGATCGACATAGTGTTCAAGATAGTTAATGAGTATTCGGTTAGAGTAAATAAGGTAAAAGGTCATTATCACGAGTCAGCATAGCAATTATCATATCAATCCTCCTATTACAAGTCCCGCTCATACAAGACTTGTAATACTTAGATTCATACATAATCCCATGCAAACAAAAATCATGACGGCTTTCGCGTAATACGATATTGTATAAAGTTATGAAAAATATTACTGGAGACCATTGTTTAACTTATAATGTCCGAGAACGAAGTGAGACTATTGTGCAACTCACAATGTCTAAGAAGATGCTCTGGTATTTATATAAATAATTCTTATATAAATAATTATACGATATACGCAAAGGGATGCAAGCATATATATAGTATATATATGTATGTCACGTAAGCACTTAATGTAACAAGTATTGTAAGCACATAAGCAAGTAGTGTGTATGCACTTTGAAAATGTTTGATGTGATGCAATGTTTGTGAAAATGGTTATAGTCTAGGGTAAAATATGCAACCTAGTTCTCTATAACCTTGGCTCTGATACCAATCTGTAACACCTCCAAAAATGTGTCGCATCGGAAATATGTCTGGGGCGTTACTTCATAATACAACAACACAAGATACAGGAGACGACCTCTAAATGTGTCGTTTGAAAAGAAATCTCGTTGATTTTCTTGAAATTGATATAACATTTGTCCCATAATTGCATCACAATGAAAAGCTTGAAAATAACCCAACGAGATTTGATCATTTGTATGTAAGTAGAAATCCCTAAATGGAATCTTGTCAATTTAGACTCCAATGCACATCAAGTAAGCCAAGCATCTAATTCACCTGAGAAAAACATGCTTAAAAGTGTCAACATTAAAGTTGGTGAGTTCATAGAGTTTTGTAAGTATAAATGTAAATGTTGAGATCCAAAGATTTATAAAGTATGCCTGATCATTTCAATCCTTATAATAATGGCCAAAATGTAAGAGTAAATGTAGAACCGAAAGAGTTTAGTGTTTATTGCTTCGCCGCAATATAATGAAAAGTGTTCAGAAATTAGTAATGTTCAATAAGTAGTATGGACAGTGATATCGTTGATTTTCCAAAATGTATAGGTCTACTATAACAGATACAGTACCACATAAATAATATCTACTGTTGCGCTAAGCTCATGACACTGAAGCTCGACATCTATGTATGCAATTTAATGCAAATAAAGGCCCGTGTAGATGTTCAAACCCGTAACATCCAAATTGTTCCGACATGTATGCATTCGTGTTTCAGTACGGTCGAAACTAGTGAAGAGCTACTCACCCGAAATAGGGAAGACAATCTCCAAATAGATCTATATATACACTCGCGCTTCCTCAACCGGTCCTCCGTTCAAGAATTTAACAGTTCATGAAATATACAATTGGTGGGTTATGTTACTTAGGCACATGAAAACAGTAGATGATAACCCGAAAACACTTGTGTCAATAAAAATTAACCATTGTATACGTAAATAAATTTGAGTACTAAATCAATAAGTAAAAAGAGTGTGAGTATAAATCAAGTAATTGAGTTTGTAATGATATGTAAACAATATCGTAAACGTGTATGCAAAAGAGTATGTGACAAAGTATAAACCAAGTTTGGAAAATCAACATGAAATTGTGTTTGGTAATGAATTGCAAATCAAGTATGTAAACCAAGTGTGTAGAATAGTATGTAAAAGATATTGTAAAAAAGTTTTATTGAGCATGTATCCTCCCTGAGATTTTGTTAAAGTTAATTAAAACAGTGAAATAGGGGTTATAAACTCATCGTAAGTGAATGATTGATTATCTAATTCAAATAAGTGAATTGTCTCGGCAATCCGAATGCAACCTAATTAATTATAGGCCGTATGAGTATAATGTATTATATATAAATAAAGCATCACATGTTATATAGTCACACCACCACCTAATAGTTTTTATTAAATCTTTAAAAGTTAAATTAATAATTAACTCGTACTTTGTTAAATAAAAAGTAAATGACTTTACCCGTAAAGAAAATATATTTTTTTATTTTACTATGCATCATTTGTAAAATGTATGATATAAAGTTATTATTGTTAAATAAAGGAAATTATATTTAATTGAAATTATATAAAAAAAAGTGTATAAAAATATAAATAGTACTCGCGATTTTGAAACTTCATATCTTTATCGTTTTAACTCCGATTTATATGTTTCTTATGTCCACGACTTCGTATTAAGAAAATTTATCCAAATATCATATTTATAAAAAGTAAACCCCTGATGAACAGTAATAATTACTGTTCACAACAGTGCTTAAAACTGTTTTTTATGTAGTTCATTATATATAACTTGTAAAATTCGTAACCTTTTCGTTAAATACCGTTTTTCTAGTTCTTGTTATGTCCGTTCCTTCGTATTAAGTTAATTTATCAAAATACATATTTAATAAAATTTAAACCTTGATGACAAACTAATTACTGTTCAACAACATTTTTATAAAAACTGTTTTTCTAATAGAATTAAATATACGTAACTTGTTTAAAAATCAATAACTCGTTCATTATAATTCCGGTTTTCAAGTTCCTTACCCATGATACGATAGTCCATTAAATTGTAATTAATTTAAAAAAAAAAAATAATTTTCCAAATACTGTTTCCTACAGTAACTTCGAACTGTTTTATAACTTTTAATTAACTTGTTTTTATGTATTAATAATTTATGTAAATTATCACAAGTCCTCTCATTTGTAAAATACACATCTCATATATATATTAAGTCCTCTATATCATAATATGTCCATATTGTCCAAGAAATAAGTCCAACATATTTATTTAAGTCCATGAACTTTATAATTATGTAAATAATCAAAACTTAACAAATAATTATATAAACTATTCAACACTTGTAAACTCTTATTTTAAGCATATGGACATATGGTAGACATCATTTTTATCCCATTAAAAATAATCTTGTGTATGTACATACATGTTTTTACTTTGTAAATTCCAAAAATAAAACCTAAGTGGTGATTAACATAATATAACAAGTATATAATTAAGTAAATGAATGAATGAATATTAAATACTTTAAATAGACCTTAAAGTGGATGTATAGGATGAAGATCAAAAGATATAAACCCTAACCAAGCTTCCAAAATCAAAACCCTAATCAAGAAAACCCTAGATATGTTTTCTTGATAATTCTTTGTTAAACCCGAATCCAAGCTTGTTAACACCTTGAGTAACCTTAGATATACTTAGAATGAACCTTTGGCAATGCGTTGGAATACTTAGAACCAAAAGAAATGAAACCTCTAGTTGATATGAGTTTTGGCCGTGGGTTTTGGTCATAAAAAGAGAGAGTTTTTGGTGCTTGGTGAATTATTTAGTGAATGTAAATGGATGCTAGTTGTATGACTTCCTTTATATAGCAAGTAGAATACCTAAACAAGCTTAACCATACCATGGAGTGTCTGCTTGGTGGATTGAAGTACGAATGTTGTAGAGTTTATGGGGTATCACATGATGTGCCAATTTATGGAAGAGTGGGATTTAGGGTACACTTTGTGTAAGGTATGAGTTGTAAATGAAGAGTTAGTGGGTTTTAAGGTTTTATTTCTTGCACATATATGTTGGATCCGGTTTTGAGGGTTAAAATAAATAAAATAAGTTCAAATTTTGGGTATTTGGGTATAATAAGTGGGTATTTGTTTTGAGTGTAGATGGTAATGTGCTTCCGGAATGTCCGAAATGTAATTTATTATGCGAAGCACCCATAAGCGTTTTACTTAACCTACAAAAATAAATTACAAAAAGTTAATAAATATACTCCTAAAATCATAAAACACTGCTTGATGTAAACTAGTAATATTGTTTAGTTGTCCGTTATATTGAACGTTGAATTTTAGTTACGCGATTTAACTATAAGATAATAATTAAAGCGAACGCGTTAAAACTCTAAAAATAAAATAATAGAATTAATTAAAGTCATAAATAACTTGAAAATGAAAATTTTATAGTCTCCACCTATGGAGATCCTTGTCCCCAAGGCTCAGTAGCAACACATGACGAAGTACGTGATTAGTGAAAAGATACGATATTCTTTGAATTGTCTTCGTGTTCCCATGTGAACTCAGGACCTCTCTTCGGCATAATGATTGCAGAATCACCCAAATGATGTCATAATCTTGCGACGACTTAGGAATCTTTTGTGACAAAATAAATTGTGATGTTATCCCACTTCTTATAGGGTATCTCGGTTGTAACAACAAACCCGATGCCTTGGTGATTCGGACCATGACCCTAGCACAAGTAAAAATTTGTGCTAACATAGGTGCGATGTCGGCTTTCATATTGGGCCACCAATATATCTTTTCATGTCTTGTACATGTTTGTCAGAACCCGGGATGGATGGAGTATTATTAATTGTGGTACTCGTTGCATGATCACTGACCTCAAGACACATAAACCTTGCAACCAACTCCTGCTGTTTAAGCATAGGGTTCCGTCGGTGCGGGGTTCCAACTTTTCCTTTGGTATATCCTTCCTGATCATACCTCCTACATCTTCGTTCTTAAGATTCTCTGGTTTCTGTGCTTCGGTCTGAGCATTCAAGATTTGTTTGGGAAGATCCAAACCAATAGTCATCACTAAGACTCTACTCATTAATGTATCAAATCCGCTCTTTCCTGCTCAAAGCATTAGACAACTACCTCGTTTTTCCCGGAGCTAACAATCTCACAATCGTAATCACTGAGCAACTCTAACCAACAACGTTGCCTCATATTCAACTCCTTTTGGTCACGTATGAGTTGTAGACTCTTATGATCTGTGAACACCGTACACTTGGTCCCATACAAGTAGTGCCTCTTAATCTTTAGAGCAATCACCACTGCACCAAGTTTGAGAAACATGAGTATATAATTCTTTCTCATGAATCTTCAACTGTCCTAATGCGTAGCAATCACCTCTTGTTTTGGCATCAATACCACACCCAATCCTTTATGCGACGCATCGCAACAAACAAATGAAGTTCTCAGCTCCTTGAGGGAGAGCTAAGATAGGTGCGCTACACAACTTATTTTTTCAATGTCTAGAAAAGCTGCTTCTTGCTTGTCCACACCATTCAAAGGCGACTTTTCTTCTGAGTGAGATTTTGGTCATTGGCTTAGCGATTTTTGAAAATCTTTCAATGAATCTTCGGTAGTATCCAGCAAGACCTAAAGATTGACGTATCTTCGTGGGAGTCTTAGGAGATACCCAATCTTTTATGGATTCGATCTTGGCGGGATCCCACATGAAGCCTACTGTCAATCAAGGTGGCCGAGAAATTCTACCTTGGGGAATCCAAAATTCCACATTTAGAGATTGTAGCATACGATTCTACTTTCTTAATAATACCAGAATTACCTAAGTATTGTTCCTTCATGTTTCTTTTATTTTCTTAATATATCGTCACTAAAAGACAATCACAAACTTATCTAAATATGGTTTCCACACCGATTCATGAGATCCATAAATACCGCCGGTGCGTTCGTCAAACCAAATGGCGTAACTTGGAACTCATAATGACCATACCGAGTTATGAATGCTGTCTTTGGAATATCCTCGCCATGTACTCGAAGCTGATGATAACCAGATTGCAAGTCTAACTTAGAACAAACACTGGATCCTTATAGTTGATCAAATTAATCATCGATCCTTGGGAGTGGATAACGATTCTTTACCGTCGGCTTATTTAATTCTTAATAGTCAATGCACATTCGAAATGATCACTTCAACACCTACTCCAACAACAACTACTCCAACAATATTTGGTGATGATGAGACCATTGCACAAGTCCTTATCATAATAAGTCAGAACAAGGAGAAGCTCAAAGAAAAGGAAAAAGGAGTAGAGCTTAAGGATGTTGAGGAGACTGAGAGACCTAGGCCTACTTCAACAAGATCATTATTAACATTGAAGCCTTTTCCCAAGATTAATCCAAAAGATAAAGGCAAAAAGATGATTGAAAAGGAAGATGAATCTGATACTGAATCAGAAGATATTACTAAAGCTGAAAAGAAATTTAAACAACTTGCTAATAATGAAGAGGTGGCCAGAAAGGTTCAAGAGAAGTGGGAAGCTGAAGAGGAGAAGAAAAGGTTGGCTGAGGAAGAAGCTACAAAGGCTGCACTCTCTAATGAATATTATTTCATCTAGGCAAGACTTAATGCTGACAAGATACTTGCTAAAAAACTGTAAGAGTAAGAGAGAGAAATGTATACTATTAAGCAGAGAGCCAAATTTCTTCATGACACCATTGCTGCCCAAAGAAGATTTCTTGCTCAACAAAGATCTGAAGCTATCAGAAATAAACCTCCTTCAAGAAATCAGCTTAGGAACCAAATGATGACATATTTGAAGCATGTTGGAGGCAAGAAGCATTCTGATCTGAAGACAAGAGTTTTGAATGAAAAAAAACATTTTTGTAATGAAAAGATAAAAAGGTCTGATGATAGCTTCATTTCCATTGGTTATGCTGAAGATGAAAAAGTGATCAAGGAGATGAATGAACAAGCTACTGATGCTTATAAGAAGAGAGTAAAGAAAGATGATAGTGTTAAGGGAGAAATTAAAGAAGAAGAAAGAACTAGAAAAAGAAAGCTTGGTACAAGAAGAATATATCAGTCCTAAGAAAAGAAAGTTCACATCTAAAGATTTATGAAGAGTTAAGAATTAGTTTTAACTTATAGTATCAGATAGGATAAGGAAGTGAATTATGAGATACTTGACAAGAAGTATCCTATCATAGAATGGAGATCTGAGTATCTTACAACCAAACCACAGTATGATGAGACTGAGGAGTTAGAAGATGTTTATCTTAATGTGGTGACTAGAAGTAATAGACAAAGAAGATACTTCAGTACTTTGATGACAGTGCTCTCCATACTTGATAGAGATGACATATGTGCTATATATCAACTTGTGATGAACAGGTACCAAGATGAGACACCTGAAGGATTTGACAAAATACTTTGGGGAGATTTGATAATCATGTTCAATCAAAGTGGAAATGATGAGTTTTGGAATGCACAGCAAAATTGGAAGATAGTAAGCTGGAAGCTACATAGTTCTTCAGGGGTACACACTATAATGACTGATGAAGGATTAGTCATTCATATGCTTGTAGAGAATAAGTATCCTTTGAAAAAGGAAGTGTTGTCAAAATTGCTAGAGTTGAAGTTAGAAACTGAAGAAGACAGTACTATGGCTTTGGAACTGATTAGATTTGTCAAGAAGCAGATTGCAGAGTTAGAACCTAAAGACTCTGATGGAGATGAGGAGGATCCTTGAGTGTTGGTTCTAAGACCACACAATAAATGGTCATCAGTTCACCATGCTTAACAGGCATAAGAACTGGCTAGTCCATAAGCAAACGGCTTGTGGTAAAGACTTCTCAAATCTGTTTATGGTTGACAATTTACCAAAAATTGTAGGGTTCTCAACTCACCTTGCTTCATAGTTAAGAGTTGGCTAGTCCAGGATCAAACAGTTCCTGGTAAAGACTAATCAAATTTGTTGATAGCTGATAGTTTGCTAAAAACTATATGGTTATCAATGCACCATGTTATGACAATGAAGCATTGACTAGTCCAAAAGCAAACGGCTTTTGGTAAAGACAAGTCAAATCCATTGATAGTTGGTAGTTTACTCAAAACTACAAGGTAATCAATTCACCTTGTTGTTTACAATGAAGAATTGGCTATCCCAGAGCAAATGGCTACTGGTAAAGGAATATCAAATCCGTTAATGGCTGGTAGTTTGCCAAAAACTACAAAGCCAACTTAGTTGGATGTTGCTGTGTTGCTGAGAAGACATGTTGCTGATAAAGATGGATAGCTGAAGATGTCAAAATTATCAAAGATCAAGATCAAGATTTGACAGAGTGTTTGGATACATCCTCCAAGATCATAATAAAGAATAAACGCTGAAGAAACATAAAGATAAACAAGTTCAACAATCATTTTTATGGGAGATTGTTTGGAATCATCATTCCTAACTTAGTAACCGCTAGTATAAAAGTTTAGTACCGAGCTAGTTGTAATTTGTACTGACAGTACAAAATAGTTAGTACTGGTCAGATATATTAGTACCGTTAGTAAAAAAAATAGTTAGTACCGTTTATAAGATATGCTTGAGATATCTTAGGAAAGGATATGCATGACTATATACCCTTTTGTAAAAGCCCATAAGGGTTTCCTTAGTCATAGAAAGGGAACCCTATGCATAGTTAGAAGATTTATTTCTACACATATCATATAGAATCGAATAGTAATCAAAGTTTGTAATCTGTAACCTAGGCAGAATCCAATATTTAATATAAAAGTCTTTTTGTTGATAATCAATACTGGTCCTTCTTACATTATTGATTTAGATTCCGTGAGTTAATAGTGGTTTACTCAGTGTTTCATTATGATGCTTTAGAATTATCTAAAGTGCAAACTCTTTGTAAGCAGAAGGTTAAGAATCTATTCAGTAAAACACCAACACTTTCTCATATTGTGAATGGTTAAACATATAACGTCGGATCTAAACATTTTTGAAAAGTAAATTTTTGTAAAACGTAAAACAACAAACGTGTAAACTATCAACCCCTTCTAGTTTCTTCTAGTTTCCACAATTGGTATCAGGAGCCAAGGTCACTCAATATTTTTAAAATATACGGTATTTTAAAGCTTGGATCGATCTATGGATTCCGAAAAATATCTAGAAGGGCAATCCATGGAAAGACCACCACTTTTTGAAAGTGATAGTTTTATTTATTGGAAAAATAGATTCGAGACATGTTAAATCAAAAGATCTAGATCTTTGGCATGTTATTACAAATGGTGATTTTCAACCTATTGTACAAAATCCGAAAACCAAATTAGATGAGATTATCCCTTTTGAAAAACAAACCTATGATCTCAAAAAGAGACTTGCGAAAAATAATGAAGCCAAAATGGTTATTTACAATGCTTTGCCAAGAAAAGAATATGAAAGAATTTTCATGTGTAACACGGCAAAAGAAATTTGGAAAACTTTGTTAGTCACCCATCAAGGTAATAGTCAAGTCAAAGATAATAAGATCGACCTTTTGATTCAACAATATGAACAATTCGTCATTTCCGAAGACGAATCTATAGATAGTGCTTTTGCTAGATTTAATACTATTACTACCAGTCTTAAAGCTCTTGATGAAGGTTATTCTAGTAAGAACTACGTAAAGAAGTTTCTTAGGGCTCTACATCCTAAATGGAGAGAAAAGGTCACGGCGATTGAAGAGTCGAAAGACTTAACTTCACTATCTCTTGATGAACTTATCGGGAACCTCAAAGTTCACGAAATGATCATCAAAAAATATTCTGAAATAGTCAAAGAAAAAGTTGAAAGGAAATCTATTGCTTTAAAGGCTAAGAAAGAATCTTGTAATGAAGAGTGTTCGACTTCCAGTAGCGAAGACGAAGAGTACGCCATGGTGGTAAGAGACTTCAAGAAGTTCTTTAAAAGAAGAGGTAGATTCGTGAGACAACCTAGGAATGACAAAAAGACGTTCCAAAGAAGCCGAGATGACAAGAACGGTAAAAGTGATAGAAAATGCTTTAGATGCGGCGACCCAAATCATCTTATTGGAGAATGTCTAAAACCACCGAAAGATAAGAACCAAAGAGCTTTTGTCGAAGTCTCTTGGAGCGATAGCGGTGAAGAATATGACGAAAAGGTCAAAGATGAAACATGTCTTGTAGCTCATGCTTCAAGTGAGCTATATTTGCTATTTTAGACAAGTTATTTGCCGTACAAATGGTTGTAAACCCGCAACATCTAAGTCGACATGGCACCGTCTCGTTTCCCGGTGCTAGCTAATTCACCCCAAACGGGGAGGTTATCCCAATAGATCTATTTATAACATTGGTTTCACTTAATGCCAAATTAACAACTACATCTATGCAATTGACAGTTCATGATAAATGGGTCTCAGAAAGGTTATCGCTACTTAGGGCAAAACAATAATCAATATATTTAATACACTTGAGTCTAATTTACTAGAAAAAGCAATGTTTACACCCGAATAATACGTAAATCAATAAAAACTGTAAAAAAGTGGGGCCTTATGAACTCACCCTTGAGTACTGTTAGTCCATATAATCATAGTTTAAAACGTCACGCAAAGTCGATGATCAAACCTATTTAAATTAAGGTCGTATATGTACTGAGTACTTTTAATTAATAACGTTAGATATCCTATAGTTGTACATCCCGTACTATCGTTCGGGCTATAATTATTAATGAGGTCATGATTGACGTCGAGGAGTTGGACACTTTAAATCGTATCCAACAAATCGTCGATTCGCCATCGAAGAGGCTCATTATGAAAACCTCCCTAGTATTTATAGCACTTTGATAACAACTCAATATTTCTATTTAGCTTAATAATCGAACTATTCGTTTTAGTAATATAATATTTATAAAGTGAAAAAGTTTATAAATAGACTTTTAGTTAAAAAGACGTAATTTGGTCGTTTTTTAAGTCCGTTGCTCGTCGTTTCTTTAGTCAACGTCTTTGTAGTAAGGACGTTTTAGTGTATATTATGGTGATCAACTATTATTACTTTTTCAAGCTTTGACAGATTCTGCAGATGTTAGTATTTTTACTGTTCACGACAGACTCGGTTGTAGTTTTAGTTTTAATTAGCGGTAACTTGTAATAGTAAAACTTATTAGTTTTATCCCGGATTTTAGTGACTCCTTCGACGTTCGTCGTTTTATTAATAGAGGTTTTATATTTATATAGTTGGGTCTTGTGTAATAGTAGCTTTTACTGTTACATAGGTTTATAATATTACTTTATAGACTTTAATTATCGATAATAGTCGTAGTTTATTCGTTATAGTTCCAGTTTTTAGAGATTCTTTCGAGTTAGATCTCGTAATTAAAAAGTTATATCATATAATAGATGTTTTAAAAATGAAAAGTTGCTGTAATTAATGTAACTTTTATTAAAAATAGGGTTTTTTCAAGTAGTTTTATAAAAGTATTTATATTCGTAAATCGTATTTAACGTTTCTTTTTCGTATAATCGGTTTTTTTCGAGTTTCTTTTCATTTTTGGAATCGTAATGAGGCGTATTATTATTTTTATAAAAAGTCATTACCTACTGTATGAGTTCGAAATTAAAAACATTCCCCTAAGTATTTATGTGTATAACTTTATAAAAACCTTGTTTTATGTATTATTTAATTTTGTAGTTCTACTTTATAAACCTTAATAGCTATTTTTAACATATGTGATACTTCTATAATAATGTCAAGATTATCCATTGTCCTTATAAATTAATTTAGTATCAAGTTTTAACAATTTATTTCATTATTTTCATATGTGAAGATTAAAGTAATTCTTATAAAACCCTAATTATTAAATTACCTTGTTTATTACTTAAACCATATGTTACATACTTTATTCATTTTTTCCGTTGATATATATAACCATATGACTTAAGATAAGTGCCATATATTTATTAACATAAATTGAATAACTCAATTTTTAATATTAAAAAGTTCTTAGTGGTGATTATAGTCCATAATTATACACTTATACAACACATAAAATCATATAAATACAAAGTCATGAAGGAAATTAAGCAGACCTTTAGAGATGATGTATGAGATGTGGAACATGTTCTAATCCCGTGTTAGATTCAAAACCAAAGCTTACAAGCTTATTAACCCTTGATTAGGTTTGAAAACCTAATCTTCCACTTTTCTTCCTGAATCCTGCAAATGATGGATCAATGCTTGCCAAAACACCTTTGTATACCTTAGGATGATGTGTAAAAGGGGTGTTTGGATTGTTGAAAAAATTTTGTATGGATTGTTTGGGTGGGGATAACATGAGGTCGTGGGTTTTGGCTTACAAGAGAGAAAGGAAAATTAATTTTTCTAAGTTTTTATAAAATAGTGGGAAAAGTGTGTAAACTTTCTTATGAATGCATGATATATATAGGAGAGTATGAGATATTTCTAGTTGCAAAACTTTGACCAAGAAAGTCCAAGGGGGGGGGGCGGGGGGTCTTTGTGCCGTGGGATGTTCAAGGGGACAAGGGGACAAGAAAAGGAGGGAACCAAGGGCTTAAATGTTTATGTCTTTGGTTCCTTATAATGGGAATCATCCCATTAAAGTAAGGAGGGTGTTTCCTAGCTTATTTCTTTTATACTTAGTTAATATACTTAGGTAATATTAAAAAGAAAAGGATTGTAAGTAAACTTTTATAAAATGTTAAAGTGTTTTTGTTCTTTATTTATAGTTTACTTTGTAAAGTCTGGTATTTTGTAAAGTATTTGTTATCTTGGTACAATATATGGTTGTGTATAAATAATAATACATATGCATAAACGTTTTTTTTTAAACTTCAATCATTTGTATAGAAACGTAGGTATTGTTGATGCGTACGTTAATTTTAGGGTTTCCGAGAAAACTTAATTGTAACATTTATCGCGTAAACGTAACACTTTCACGTATAGATAAAGTAACTTGTGAAACGTTAATAATTATTCTCAAAATAATTGCTTAACCCTCGTTTGACGTAAACAATAATTTGCTTAATGCCCGTTTACGTTAACTGATCATTTTTAGTTTACGCGATTTAACTTAACGATTTCCATTAAAAACAAACGCGTACAATACTAAAAATAAATAGTGACTTTATTAACGTCGTACTTTGGCCTAAAACACGAGGTGTTATATCAAGACACTCACGTGAGGTATGTTCCTATCATCTTACTTTAGTGATGAAAACTCATTAAATTGATGATTTTAGCTTTAGACAACGAATATAAATATGTTATGGAAATTGTGTATAGTTGGATAATCACTAGATCAAAATGTAACTGCTATAGAAATAGTCTAGAAAACGAAGATTAGCAGAATTAGAGATAAATTATCCACAATCGAGAAAAAACAAGGGATTTTGACTCGATTACTGCAAAGTGTCATACGCTTTAAAATTGAGAATGAAAAACTAAAATATAATCCACTTGATTAAATAATTTGAATAAAGAAGTTAACATTGCTTAAATGAAATGTTAAGTAATCAAAAACCCTCCGGTGATAAATTAGGTTTAGGGTTTAATTCATTTGAAGCATCATCTAGTGGAACTAAAGAAATAAAATTTGTAAAGACTTCAGAAAGGTTGTCCTCTGATGGAGGTCCCATAAATATGGGCGGCCCCCAAAATTAATTATGGGGTCCGCCAACAGAATACGCCTGGATCTGGACGAATAGTAGGACTTTTCAAAAATCTATTTTGGGTCCTAGACCAAAATACATAGTAGTAAACAATGTAACAGTTCCCGTTGCTAGTGACAATGAAGTTAAGCAATTTTATAAGCCATTGTCAAAACCCGAAGTTGGATTCTCAAAACCAAATTTTAAATCAAAAACTGCGCCACCTAGAAGAGTCATAAATAGTTATCATCGTCCTAGAACACCTCAACCGAAAAGAAATAATGGTAGACAAAATAAACCTCGTGGCTTTCCTGTAACTTGGAACAACTTCCCACGACATGGTTACATGCCATGGGAAATATGTCTTCCATTTCCACATCCTAACCAATTACATCAAATGCAAGGGATGTTTAGCACTAACAACTTTGGACCCATGAGATATTAGGGACCAAATGTTTGAGGTGTTGCCTTATATAAATAGATATGCCTTGGAGTAGACTTGGGACCCGATGAATGGATAAAGGATAGCGGATGCTCTAAACACATGACGGGTAACCGAAAGCTCTTCTCAAACTACAAGGCATACAATGGAGGTAACATTATTTTTGGTAGTAATCTTCGCGGTAACATCATTGGCAAAGGTACGATTTCTAATGACTCTCTCATAATAGATAATTTAGAACATGTTGATAACTTAGGATTTAACTTGCTAAGTATAGGACAAATATGTGATAATAAGTATAGAGTAACTTTCTCTGAACATGATCACTAAGAACGGTAAAGTCATAGGTAGAGGTATTAGGAATAACGGCTTATATGTGATGAAATTAGGAAATAAGCCAAAGGATCAAATTTGTATAGCAACGATTGATGAAAATTGCACATTGTGGCATAGGAGATTAGATCACGCAAACATACGTCTCATTCAATCGTTGGCTTCTAAGGAATTAGTTAGAAACCTACCTAAGCTTAAGTTTGATCAACATTTTTGTGATGCATGCAAAATGAGAAAACAAGCTCACGCTAGTCACAAAGCTAAGAATGTAGTCTCAACGACTAGATGCTTAGAACTTCTCTATATAGATCTCTTTGGTCCATCCCCCGTACGGAGTTACAGAGGAAACCGTTACATCCTAGTCATAGTAGATGACTACTCTAGGTATACTTGGACTAGATTTCTTAAGGATAAAACTAAAGCTTTCGATCAATTTGAAATATTTAGTAGGAAATCCAAAACCAATTAGGTTATTCAATAGTGTGAATAAGAACCGGTCACGGTAGAGAATTTGATAATGAGGTGCAATTTAAAGAGTTTTGTAATGCCAACGGTATTACACATAACTTCTTGGCTCCATGCACTCCTCAATCAAATGGCGTGGTCAAAAGGAAAAATAGGACACTTTAAGAAATGAGTAGGACTATGTTGAATGAGCAATCGTTACCACAAAAGTTTTGGTGTAACGCCGTAGATACTTCAACATACATTCTCAACCGAATTCTCATTAGAGCCATTCTAGGAAAAACACCTTACGAACTCTTAAGAGTTAGAAAACATATGCTAGATTATTTTAGAGTGTTTGGAAGCAAGTGCTTCATTTTGAACACAAAAGACTACCTTACCAAGTTTGACCTAAAGTCTGGCAGTACTAACTAATATAACTAGCAGTACTAACAACTTAGTCTATTTTTTTAGTCTTTAACAGCAGTATCAATATTGAACCATCAGTAGTAAAGTAGTACTGGCAGTAGTAACTCAGAATTCCCAACAATCCTCCCCTAAACTTGATATTTACTTTTCAATCATCAATTTCCTTTAGTGTAAGCATCTTGGTCATTAGGATGAATGTATCCAAACATATTACTACTCATAAGCCATTCATTTGATGAAATTTGATAAGCTCAAATTCCATAGTACTTTCTTCTTCAGCTTCTAACTGCAAGTTCAACATCTTCTTCAATAATTCCTTGATCAGTAGGTACTTTTTCTCTACTAGTATATGAATCTTCATAGATGTACCATCCATAAACATAGTGTGAAATTGCATAATATTGGCTTTATCATGATATTGCATAATATTGGCTTTATCTTGTCACTACCCCTCCCCTGTTTGGATGTATCCTCCTCATCTAAATCATCATCTGAAGATTCAGACTGTCTGTATTTCCTTATTCTTGGTTGTGAGTTGCTTGACTTCCTTTGTCTTTCTAATCTCTTAACTCATTTCATTAGTCTGAGGATCTCCACAGTTTGAGCATCCTTCTCTTTCTCCAAGTCATGCACCTGTTTTGACAATTTTGTACACATAGTCATCAATTACTGTAGTTGCAGTCCACCCTCATCACTTTTAGGTGTGTAACCTCCTGGGAGAGGTGAATCATGGGGTGTGAGTGGTACATTAGCCGTCAATTTAAATTGATGTTCCATCCTGCCCTTCCCACTTCCAGATGTGTGACCTTCTGAGAGAGGTGGTTCATTGGGCTTTTCAAGTACTCTCTTAGACCTAGTCTGAGTAGGAGTACCCCTCATGGTTTATTAGCGCCTAGGACTGCCACCTGTATCTATTCCCTGAGGAATGTCAACATTAGGCATTGCCGTAGTCTGGGTCCTAATTATGTTATCCATGTCCTGTGTTGCATCTAAGCTAACAACTGTAGTGATAGCCCTATCCACACTGTCACCCCCCTCTATATGGACAACCTCATCTTTTCCAAGGTCTTGAGGTAGACTAGTCTGAGGTAACTTAGTTTCCTTTTTGGTTCTCTTACGGTTTTGAGTCTTTCTGTGTCTTTGATATGTAGATGGACATGGGAGTATTTGCTCAATGTGAGCTTCAGTTTTGAAAAACGGGTAAAGGTGTTTCAGTTTGAAGTGGTTCTATAAGAAGTTCAGAAACATTTGTTTGTGAAGTAGAGGGTGTTGGTTAGGGTTCAGGAGGTGTTGCTGAACCTTCACCCTCAGGTGCTTGGTTATGCACCAACAGTATTAACGGTAACAAACAATACTAATATTAGCATGTCAGTATTAATATTAGTCTAACAGTATGAACTTGTTCTCCAATAACTATGCAATAACATGCCTCTATTTGGCACAAGCACACTAGAAATAACTAGATAGACAAGTGAGAATTCATGAGGATCCATATCTATGCATAGCCCATGAATAAAAGTTAAGAACTGTAAACCAAAACAACATACCAGTTGTAATCCATTCCACTAAATACTTCCAGTTGTTTATGATCACACCAAATCCAACCATACTGCTTTGCTTAACCTAGCAGTACTAATCCTTGAGATATCAGATTAAGCTTCAAATTTGTCTAAAAAGCATCTCTAAACCATGTCAAGCATGAATACACCCATGACAACTAAGCAGTACTAATCAAGCCTAGCAGTATAAACTTTTTGTACCAGCAGTACAAAGTTTCTTCAAATAGAGAAAGCTAAGCCCA